>JZKD02S2171524.1:388555-398757 GCA_000966675.3 Picea glauca
AAATGAAAATGTCTCCTTGGTATATATAGGAGACTAGGAGGTATAATTACAACTAATGGCCTAAAACCGACATAAATAAAATAAAATTACTAATATAATATGCCCCAATTAAGGGTTAATGAGCCAATATTAGGGCTTAACAATCCCAAGGTTATTTTCTAAGAAAGTTATCCCTCTGATGGGAAGGTCTTCCTACTACTTGGATCTATGGGACTCTAATCGATCTGGTTGAGACTATTGGTGCCAAAGTTTATGTTTCAACTTGGGAAAAAATTATGTTGGTTGAACTACCAAATAAAGTATTCATATGTTCAGGGTATATGATGTCTAAAAAATTAGGATCTCCTGATGGTGGTGAGAAAACAAAGGTTGTGTTGGTTGGTTCTATGGAAGGCTTGAGTGGTCTTGCCTCCTATCCCACTATTATTGATGCTTCAATTTTTTTTCTATAGTGCTCCTTGTTTTGGTCTCCTCGGAGACTTCTTTATCTCTTTGGGTTGAGATAATCCCTACTTTTCGGTATCGGTCTACAAATTTTATGAGTGGAGTGTTCCTTCCCCCAAAAAGGTCAGAAGGAACATTGGTCAAAAATTTTGTTTTGGTTTTAATGTATTTTCCCTTTGAGTACCTAGGTTTGTTCATGAAAGCAAACAAAAAAGAAAAACTACCATTGGGTTTGGGGAAACCTGCTATAAGATATGCACAGGTTCTTACCTCTTGTCTTAAAGTTCCCCCACCACCAAACTAATGCTAATGTTCAGAAATAATCTCTCTCATAACTATTTCCTACCTTAAGACAACTCCTCGACAATGATGCCAAAAATGATGGATGTTCTATATGCACTAAATCCATCAATTAAATTGTCAACCTAGGGTAAGTAAACTTCGAGCTATAGTACTGTATGTGCCAAGGCAGAAAAGTTAGAGGAAGTATGGTCTAACTAAGGAGATGGTCTATCTAAGGATTAATCTACTTAAGCAATAACTCTTTCATTTTTACCAATTAGGAAACCCTATTAATGAACTTGAAATATTTACCCTAAGTAGCTTCAAACAATGAATCAATGGATTATTCCTAAAGAAACAAATCAAACCCTACTTTGAACAAGTTAATCTATTCAATCTAAACAACAACAATAACTAAATTACTTTGATCTTTTATCTTTAACGAAATAAGCAATCAAACAACTAACCTATCAAAACTACCCAGCAAGTAAACTCATCAAAACTATTCAGCAAGTAAAATCTATTCTTAAAGAAAATTCATAATCATTTCTATTCTGCAAAGGATAAATATTAACCTACTTAATCAAAATTATCATGACTATATTCATAAATTAATCAAAACTACTCTTAATTTGCAATAACAGGAAACTCAAAGATGATGGTTATGTCTTCAATGCTTAACAACATCATGATGGCATCTGATTATTAATGATATCTCAAGAGGGATTAATTCAATGTTGACTTCTACATATAAATGAAAAGTATGAATCAAGCAATCCAACAAAATCTTTGCCATCATAGAAGAAACATTAAATATCCTGAAAATCCATGTGATCTCTAAATTTCATGCATCAATCATCGATGATAAGAAAACACTCTTATACTAATTCAAACACACTCTTATACTAGCTCAAGTAAATTTGCAATATTATAAACTTAGGACTAAATGCTTAATTCAAATTCAAACTTCTAATTAAAATTGCAATTCAAATCTAGAACGAAGATTTCATAAATTAAACTAAGTTAATCCTATTATTAAAAACTTAGATTGAAAGCTATAATTCTTGTAAGAACATAATCCAAAATCTACTTCTATCCTCGCATACTAAAACAAGATTGATAAGCAAAATATATCTATGAAAGCATAACTAAACTGAGAATTAAATCAACTAATAAAACTGGCAATTATTTATCCATCGAAGCTGCAAAATAAACTCTATCTAAACTGGTCCTCTGTTTTAAAGACTACTCTATTTTAACTTGCATAAATCAATTTAACACTTTAACACACCATCTAAGTTAGTATCTTGCAATCAATTCACTAAGAAATAAATGACACAGCATAACAAATAACTATCTCCTACAAGCAACCTGCAAAAGGGAAATTAAACAATTAAATTGTAAACAAAAAATACAACATTTAGAATTACAAAATACTTATAATAGAGAAATGAAATGAATTATAATTACACAACTGAAATACACAATCTATCTATCTAAATATTCTCTTAGACCATTGGTGCCACCCCCAACAGGTCATGGCTACTCCTCAACAAAAAATCGCAAGCTCAAATTAACACGGTTCTGTCATTAACTTAAAAACACAGTTTGAACATAAGTTTGCAGAGATATCTCAATTACACAATGAAATGTTTTCTTAAAATTGTGTCTTGTGGTATGTCCACTATTGGTGATATTTATAACGATTACAGTTCGAGAGGTAGACCACTGGAAGGGTCGACCTCCTCTAAAAATGGTAAATCCCATTAAATGTTCTCTATCAGTCTTTGGCTTCTAGAAACTGAACGAGCCACTCAACAATTAGCATAACTACCTAATATGAGATGTCAAGAGCTCAGTAGTTGGAGGCCACAAGGAGGCACAAAACCCAAGTCACTGATTCGCCCAACACAGGATGCCAATACACCAACCACCAACTCGCATACGCTCCAAGTGTTGGATTGCATGCCAGATGAAGTACCAAATCAGGTGTTGGGTGAAGTGTCGAACGAGCTACCAGATGGAGGCTCAGACTATGAATTCTCCCTGTTACACATAGATCACACATTATATCCTTATAAACATTAAATCAAATCGAATTTAACTCAAAACCATTTCAAAACATTGATTTCTCATACCTGTTATAAATCCATGCAGAAATGATACTAAAGGCTTTGAAAAATTCTTCAAAATGGTTAATAACACATATAATAATGGTGCAAAAAGGATTCAATAATCACCACAAAACAGTCAAAATATGAGCCCAACAATTGGGTTGCACAATATTCAACCTAATCTTTGAATTCATTTCCAGGTCACATTTTAATTATCTACTTTGATGACTAGCTACTGAGTCCAACCATTTCAACCCATAGTGAAGGTATCAGATGATTATAAGCTTACGGAGAAATATCATAGCCTTCCTCAATATGTGACAATATTGTTTCATCGTATTGATGGTATCTTGATGGTATTCTAGAGGGTGAGGGTAGATGATCGACAAGTTTCAATATGTGATTATTGACCTTCTCCATCTTCAGATGATGAGACATCTGAGGACTCTCGTCCTCCACAACCTCCTATGACTCCACCTCCACCTCCCCCTCCTCCACCTACGACACTAACTACACACACTAATTGACCTACTAATCCACCTATATACTAACTACTTCTCCTACTAATCCACCTATATACTAACTACTTCTCCTACTAATCCACTTATTGTTCCACCTATTGATTCACCAACTATACTAGTGACTACTTGACCCACTACTTCACCTACTACATGAACTACTAATCCTATAGACATGATTTTCAAGGCTCAATTAGGTCCTAGAGATATATATTCATGTGCAATTGTATTCTTATGTAGTGAAGGTATTGGTGCCTTTAACTCTGTTGTCAAATGTAACCGTAGTTGACATGTATATTGATTATTGTAATGCATATTTGAGATGTACATTTATTGTTCACATGTACTATGCTTGATATATATATATGTGTGTGTGTGTGTGTTTTGATGTTAGCGTTCATGTGTATTACATGTTTTCATATTGTGTATATAGTTTGTTGATGTTGTTTGATTTTTTTGATGTAGTTACTATTAATTTTATATTGCACATTTTTGTAATTATTTTAAGTACATTTGATTGGATGGTTGGGTGATATTGTTTGATATATATTATGAATATGTTAATGATAAACAATAATAATGATTATCATTATTAATAATTTGTCTATTTTTAAATAAATTTGAAATGTATTAATCATTTAATGTAATATTGCACTTGTAAAATTTTTATATAATGTTTAACTCTAGTTATGAGAAAGCATTAAATTTGGATTTTGATTGCAAAAACTATAATCATATAATGTTTACACACTTTATTAAATGATAATTTATTTATTTTTTATTTTTTAAATTTCTGACTTAATTTATTATCAATATTGATAAAATTATAATTATAATAGTAAAATCTAACAAAATATATATTCATCGAATTTTTAATAATGATAGCACCTCCTTGTTTAGATCATGAAAATAATTTTAAATATATTTGGTTAATATTTTACATGTTTTTTTAAATTTAATCTTATGTTATATCATAAAAAGAATTCTAAATCAGATTTGTTTAAATTTTTAAATTATTTTTAAAAATTAAATCATGAAAATAATTCTAAATTTTTATATTAAATATTAAAAGAGATAAAAAAACCTTAAGCTAAAGTTACCTTATGATATTAGTTATCAATATTAATTTTAGAAAAATAGATAACATGAAAAATCTTATAATTAAAAATGCTTAATATTCATTCAAGAGCTTGAAGTTTCATACAATTTAATTTATTTTTTGAAATTATCATTGTAAATTGTTGTTAACTTTTCATATCTAACATATCATAAAATGAAGAAAAATGATTTTTAAAATTTCTGATTTAATTTATTATCAATAGTGATAAAATTAAAATTATAATAAGAAAATCTAACAAAATATATATTCATCGAATTTTTAATAGTGATAGCATCTCCTTGTTTAGATCATGAAAATAATTTTAAATATATTTGGTTAATATTTTACATTTTTTTTTTAATTTAATCTTATGTTATATCATAAAAAGAAATCTAAATCAGATTTGTTTAAATTTTTAAATTATTTTTAAAAGTTAAATCATGAAAACAATTTTAAATTTTTATATTAAATATTAAAGGAGATAAAAAAACCTTCAACTAAAATTACTTTATGATACTAGTTGTCAATATTAATCTTAGAAAAATAGATAACATGAAAGATCTTATAGTTAAAAATGCTTCATATTCATTCAAGAACTTGAAGTTTCATACAATTTAATTTATTTTTTGAAATTATCAAATTAAATTGTTGTTAGTGCTTATTTGGCCTTCTTTTTTATGGTTACAACGAGATAGATGATCTGACATTACTTACTTGCTCGCTTGCTTGCTTGCTTATCACCGACCTTGTTCGCTGCCCACCTGCCTTAACTTTTCATATCTAACATATCATAAAATAAGAAAAATGATTTTGGTATTGTATTCAAGTTTTTGAATTATTGAAATTTGGGGATAACTAGTAATGCCTGAGTATACTCATTAAATATCTTTGTGAAACCACCACTAGTTACATTTTTAATCTATACCTACACCAAAATTTGAAATCCAAATAGTTTAGCATTTAAATTATTTTCACGAATAAATTTCTTTCTAAAGTTGGTGGAATTATTCTCATGTTTTAAGAAGAATATAATTAAATTACATAGTAGAGTAGAATCCATAATAAAATGGCACATCCACAATTTAAATATTAAAATAAAACATGTATATATTACTCTTAGTTGCCATCACCTTGGTTATCTTCCTTTCTTGGCATTGTAACATTGTTGTTCTCAAAAAAATGTTTTGATATTGAATAATGTCTTAGTACAAATCACGAATCCTTATCCAATAGTGAACACATATGGATAAGCAAATACTTGGTTGAATGTTTTGAGAAAACATAAGGCTCCTTTTCATATCACATATTTTTGGAGTTAATACATATTATCCCACTATCACGATCTTCCTTTGAATTGCTTTTGTCAAAGGTATCCCACCACTTGATCATATAAATAACACATTGGAAATATGAGAAGTTGAATTACATGATCTCTTGGATCTTTCAACACATAGATTGTACACTTAAAAATACTTCATAATTTATTAAAAAGCTTGAAGTTACAAAACATCTTAATTTTATTTTTAAGATGATGATGGTAAATTATTGTTGACTTTTCATATCCAACAATAATTTACCATCATCTTAATAATTTTTGTATTATATTACCTTTTTGAAATTTGGTGACCACTTTTATATTCATTAAACATATATCTTTGTGAAATCACCACAGATTATATTGTTATTATCTAGGTATACAAAAATTTGAACTCCAATTAGTTTAGCATTTATATTATTTTCTCTAGAAATTTGTTTCTAAAGTTTGTGGAATTTCTCTCTAAATTATCAAGTAAGAGAAATAAAATTACAGCGTAGAATCTATCATGAAAATATCAAATTTTAGTGCATTACGGGTGAGACATGAAATGTGATGGAGGTTAGTTTTTTTTATAGTTTTCTAGGGTTTTGTAAATTACGATTAAGCCCATGGCTTGCAGGATGGGTTTAAACCCATGGTTGGGTTTGTGTCTCTAGGTTCGAATAATTACCATGGGTTTTTAGGTAGGGATGTAAAGGAGCACGCCTTTTCACTCAAGGGTGTTTCTCAAGACTCTAGGTTTAATTAAGGTGGTTGTTCATTTGAAGAGATAGGGTTGAAAGGTCCTAGAGGTAGTAGTCTAACCTGTGTAACCAAGGTTTCTTTGGGTATGCCCAATTATGTGGGTAGAGGGGAAAGGTATTTGGGTTTGTTAGAAAAGAGATATTCTTTTAATCAAGAGTTTCCTTTAGGTCGGAGGTGTTTGGCTATGGTTTTATTGTATAGGTATGGGGATATATGATCCAACTATCACATTACCTACCCTTCATTCTCCCCTTGATGGTGAGAGTGACTATTCTTTGGTTTCCCGTGAATTTAGAGATAGATCAATATTCATTGGATCCTTATCTGAGAAGGTGTGTGGTGAGAATGGTGGCAGTGGTGTGAATAATGTAATAGGGAACATAATGTTGAGGTATTTTTATTCTTCTTTAGGGATGTTGGCACAAGGTTTCTTGAATCTATCGTTTGGGTATTTTGAGTTGGGTCAAGTCTCAAGTTTTGGATTGAAGGCACCTCAAATTAGTGATGGAGTAGGTCAATATTTAGGGGGTAAAGCTCTTGGTTGTTACTATTGATTTCCTTAGTGGGAACCCTACTACAGGTGGGGTTGATATGTCTTATAATCATTCTTTGAAGGGTCATAAGGAGATAGTTGGAGGTCTAAAGAATGTGAATGCTTGGGTTTTTTCATTAGCTATTGGAGGGTTTGGAAAGGATAAGGTGGGGGAGTGGGTTCTAATTTTGGATTTGAGTAAGAGAATATTTTTTTAGGGTATAATGTGGGTAATGGGGATTTTTGTAAAGGAAATTATTAAAAAGAAACATAAAAAGTGTGTTAAGGAGAAGACATCTCTAGTGAAGTTGGTTCTTTATGAAGATATTAAAATGCATGAAATTTTCAAGCTGCTAGTGCACACTTTGGTGGGTAGGATTTATGGTTGGAAGTTGGGAGAGGCTTCTTTGCAGGAGTGGCTTAAAAAAAAATGAGCCTTGCGAACTGGGTATGTGTCTGAATTTTATATTTTAGCTCAGGGTTGGTTGGGCTTTCTATTAAAAATTTATGAGGATTCGAAGAATATTTTGGCATGTATTTGGAAGTGGGATTTGACCCCTCCGATTTTAAAGTTGTGGACCCATTTTTTAGACTCTCAATTGGAGTTGTAATATACCTGATATAAAATGTATGCAAAATAGAAATAAAATGCTAGAAATGGCAGAAATACAACAATATAACCAGAACATTCACCACAATAGCACTGAAATGATAAGAGAATAATAACATAAATAACACTTTGAATCTGAAAGCAAAGTTCACAGGCCTCTTCGAGGGGGAAACCTCCAGTTGAGCAGATCTCTATTACAATAATATCCAAGCTAGGGTTCTCATACCCTCGACTCCTCTTTATACTAAAAGAAGCATCTAGAGGAAGATCCTTCTATAAGCGGAAGCTTCTATTAGGTCTTCTTACATTCGCCTTATTCTATTTTATTGAAAGGCCTTATTAATATTGACCTTTATTACATCTGAATATATTGTTCTACCTATGTGCGGGTTAGGAACCTAACATATCCCCCTCCTTAAAAACAACCTTTTCCTCAAGGCTTGAGATGAGGAAATTGTTGTAGAATGGTAGTTGGTTCCCGAGTGACATCTGCTGGAGTTGTATCTTTCCACTGGACTAGCACTTCCTTGATGGTTCTCTGACGTAGGCAACGCTCACACTGGTCCAAAACTGCTTTTGGCTATAACCAAATGGATCCTTCTTCAACTAACTCTAGAAGGTTGGTTTGAATTTGGCACTTAGCTCCAATCACCTTCTCTAAGCATGAAACATGAAAAACATGATGTAGCTTTGAATGGCTAGGCAAATCTAACTAATAGGCTACTTGTCCCACACGCTTGAGAACGGTGTAAGGACCAACAAATTTGGGTGCTAGATTTTGACAATGATCGACCTTGAGGGAAGTTTGCTTGTAAGGTTGCAGTCGAAGAAACACCTGATCCCCTTCTGCAAATTGATGTTCAGAGCGACCTTGAACTGCTTGTTTCTTCATGTGATTCTATGCCATGAAAAAATTCTCTTTGAGTGTACAGAGAACAACCTCTCGAGTTGTAAGTGTTAGGTCAACCACTTGGACCTTCGAGGCACCTGGTAACTATGAGAGAACTGAAGGTGGATTCTTTCCATATACTGCTTCAAAAGGAGTCATGTGTGTAGCTGTATGGTATGAAGTGTTGTACCACCATTCAACTAGGGGTAACCATTGAGCCCAATGATTTTTCTTTTCTGAGGCAAAACAACTCAAATATGTTTCCAAACACTTGTTGACAACTTTCGTTTGGCCATCAGTCTGGGGATGATAAGCTGTGATGAGATGAAATTAAGTGCCTTGTATCTTGAACAATTCTTGCCAAAAATTGCTTGTGAAAGTTGGGTCTTGATCATAAACAATCGAGTGCGGCATTCCATGAAGCTTGAAGACCCGATCCATGAAAATTTGAGCCACCGTGGATGTTGTAAACAAGTGTTGAAGGGCACATAAATGAGCATACTTGGAAAGGCGATCAAAAACCACCTTGATGACTCATTTATTTCCCAATTTGGGTAAGCCGGTAATAAAATCCATAGAGATATCCTTCCAAATAGTAGGTGGAATCAGGAACGGTTGTAGTGTGCTAGGAGATTTGACTGTTTCTCCCTTGTTGCGTTGACATACATCACATTCAACGACAAAATTAAGAATGTCCTATTTCATACCATCCCAGAAAAAAGAACGTTTGACCTTGTCATAGGTTTTGGTGAACCCGGAGTGCCCTGCTGTGGGTGTAGCATGAAGCTCAGAAAGTACCGTGGATTTAAGATTTGATTGTTTACTTAAATACAAATAACCTTTGTATCGAAGTTCATCATGGAGCCAAGAGTACCCTGGGGAAGCTGGAGCATTAGACTGCAATTGTTGGATCAACTGCGAACTTTTGGGATCTTGTAGCCATTCCTGGCGAACGACTCAGAGCCAATCTGAGACAATGAATGAAAATACTTGAGGCTTTGATGGTTTGTCTTAATTTGGAAATGTTGCCCCAATAGATAAGGGTGCCACAGATCAATGGCATGAAGAATAGCCAACATTTCCTTTTCATAGATGGATTTGCCCAAATTTCTTTTAGATAGTTTCTTGCTGGTAAAGGCCAAAGGTTGACCCTCTTACATAAGGACAACACCAATTCCTTTCCCTGAGGCATCACATTCCAACACAAAGGTCTTTGTGAATTCAGGAAGGGTGAGGACTGGAGTGGTGCGCATGGTCATCTTCAATGTTTGAAAAGCTTGAGCAGCGACTGGAGTCCAAGTGAAAGAGTTCCTTTTTAGGAGAGCAGTGAGAGGTGCTGCAATCTTCCCATAATTCTTAACAAACTTGTGATAATACCCTGTTAAACCCATAAATCCACGCAAGCTCTTAAGGGTCTTTGGGTGAGGCCAATCTTGCATATCTTCAATCTTTTTAGGATCCACCTTGATGCCATCCTTGCCAACCAGATGACCCAAGTATTCTACTTCTGAGGCGCCAAAAGCACATTTAGGTTGTTTCAAGAAAAGTTGGTGCTGAGAGAGTAGATGGAGAACTCGATCCACATGAGCAAGATGGTCTATCCAAGTTTTTCTATAGATGAGGATATCATCAAAGAAAACTAAGACAAAATG
>JZKD02S2171524.1:410228-432774 GCA_000966675.3 Picea glauca
GTGACATAGGTTATTCCATGGTGTCAAGGTGTATGAGACACTTATATGACACTTTACGGCACTTAGGGCGAGGTACCTAGGTGTGAAAATTTCATGTGTAACAGAATGCCCCCTAAAGTGTGAGGTTAGAAGAGAGAATGATGGCTAAAACACTTTACAAATATTTAAAGAAAGGGTGTGGAATTGGAGAACTTGGTAGAAGCTGCAAACAACCATCAAACAAATGATATGACATGTTTCAAACCCAAGGCAGGCATACCTATGCTTGAGTGATAAATAATTTCCAGGTAAGGCTGCCATAAAATACACTGCGGATCCATAATCATATTGACTGAAGAGTATAGCCACCAAATACACAATGTGGATATATACTTCCATGACATGAACTGATCGTAGCCACAAAAAATACACAGTGGATATACGTGACGACAAGACATAGCCACAGACCAATACAAAGTGGATCTATGTAATAGTATATGTGTCAATCTTCAAAATAAAATCTATCGCAACCTAAGCAAAGTATATATTAGAGTGATCACTCAACCCAGGGTATTCTTACTGATCCTGATGCAATATGATTCTAACCATGTGAATAGATGTCCTGATGTCGAACATGGCAGAAACCACTTGATTACCGGTCAATGATGTAGACTGTTAACAAGCATGAGGGAAATCACCATTGATGTCAATGATTCCCAAGGTACTATAGTACATTCCAATGAATGTGAATGGATGAGATGAAGTTGAACATACATGGAATCATCTGATCATAGGTCAATGATGTAAACCCATTGTCAGATGTGAGGAGGCCTGCCATTGAGGCATGCAGGTCCCAAGGTACTAATTGGTTTATAAGTCTAGCTCCTGGATAATGTGTTGAATTCGAGAGGAACAAACTCCTTGAGGGAGGGCCTTGATGTATCCCCCATCAATGACATGAAATGGTCACAGAGATGCAATTGGTAGATCAAATGAACATGGACTAACATGGGTATTGAAACAAGATATTTGTGATGGATGACTCTTAAAGCAGGTACTTCCCTTGAACACTGAGGCATAACAACAGAAACTTGACATGGACCAAAACTTGATAATGCAATGGATGTTGTGACTTTACGTTGGGTGACCCAAAGGAGTGAGGAAACTCAAAGGATTGGTTCAGTGTAGAGGTTCAACAGATTGAAATGCATGCAAAGATAAAATGTCGTGTTCAAGGGAGACTATAAGGGTTATTGGTAATGTTCTCAAAAACTGCTTGGCTTGCTTCCTTCAATTTTCCCCCATCCAGATAGATGAGTACCTCCTTTTAATTTAACAAGATCGAGGAGGGTAACACATGCTCGATATAACTCAACTTTGGTAAGTCCCTCTTCCTTTGTTTAACGAAATGGAAGAAGTAAGGGTTCGGTCCCGTATGGGCCCTTCAATGTATGATTGTTTAACGAGTCCAGAGAAGGTAAGCTCTGTGGTTTTTCATATTTAGAGAGTCTGAAAACAACTTAAAGACGACTCCAATGTTTTCCTTTTTCATAATGTTAGTCTCACGAGGTCGAAACGAGATAAATTATCACTTGAAAGATTCCCTTTCAAACCTTTTAAAAAGTGGGAAAGGAAGCAAGATCACTCAACAATCTTTTCACGTTTAGAGAGTCTAAAAAGAGTTTAAAGAAGACTCCAAGGGGTTCCTTTTTCGTATAACCTTTACGAGTCCTAAAAAGTGATAAAAGTCTACTCGGTTACATTCTCATGTTTTTTCGAGCACGAGAAAGAACAAAGACTAAGCTCGGTACTCTACCCCCAGCTTGAAATCTAGTGGATTAAATCCAGAATAATCATCAAAGGCTGGAGACATGCCCCCCAAAGCTTCAAATCATTCACCGACTTTGAGTTTGTCACTAATTTTTGGACTGGATGGAGAAAAAGGATACAGGTGGATGAAATGAAGGTTCAAATATGAGACCTAATGAAAGACTCGACTCGACAACTACGAGATCTGGAGAAAGACTCGACCTGACAGGAGAGGTGACTGTTTCATTTTTTAACGAGCTTGACACAAGAAAAAAAATATGCTCAAGGCTCTGGGTTGAATCCCTAAATTTATGTTTCATTTTTTAATGAGTTTTCTACAGAGAGGAAAACTATGCTCGTGACTCTGGGTTCAATCCCCAGATTTCTGTTTTATTTTTAAACAAGCTTGCCACGGAGAAGCGAAACTATTCTCATGGCTTCTGTTTCATTTTTTAACGAGATTTCCATAGAGAAGAGAAACTATGCTTGTGACCTCTTCTTGATAATGGATTCCAAGAGGATAATTCTCTGGAAGGAAAACATGTCAAGGGACAAAACTCGGTCATGGCTTCCAAGAGATCTTCACTTGATGGAAGAAGAATGCTCCAGAAGGAACACATGTCGAGGGTCTCGCCAGGGGTAAGGAGATCATACTCCAATAGCCCTACCAAAGAGATCACCATGTCAACTACCAGATCCAAATCATCAGAAGTTGAAATAATGGGAGACAACACCTCATAATTGACCTGTGGCAGGGGTGATACTAACTCCATATAAGACCCGCTTAGAGAGTTTATTGGGTTGATGGTCAAGTCAGGGCCAACAAACGAAAGTTGATCAATAGTCACCATTATTCCATCATGCGGGAAAGATATCACACAAAAAAGTGTGGAAAAAATAGCTTTGATGGCATAGACATAATCTTGCCCAAAGAGTAAATCGAAATCCAAGGGGTCCTGGACTACCATAACATCAATAAAGACTCTTTTTCCTCCCAAAGTTATAGGAAACTAAGGAAGGATCCCTAAAGGGTGACTGGTTCTTCTGTTAAAAGCGAACAGAGTCTGGGTAACCGACACAATCTTGGGATAACCCAAATCTTGCCAAGAAATAGAGGACAAAATATTTATGGATGAACCTTCATCTATCAGTGTATGAGGAACGTCCCGACCACAAACTTTTACTGTAATCTTGAAATTCATGTGAGAGGGAAGACGAGGTCCAGTTAGCACACCCCAATAAAAAAGGATGGCCTCATTACTTGGAAAGGTTTTCGTAGGAGAATAAGGAATGCCCCCCGACATGGTAGATCCTGTTTCAACGAGAAAAATGTGGGCAGAATCAAGTTTACTCTCTAGTGGGAGAGTAGGATCAATCGATGATGAGATCGAATCGACTACCTTGGCACTCTTCAAAGGAAGATTGGGATTGACTGATGATGTAATAGGAGAAACCACTTTGGCACTCGTCAGAGGAAGAGTGGGATTGATCGATGAAGTAATCAGAGAAAACACTTTTGCACTCATCAGAGGAAGAGTGGGATTGACCGATGATGTAATCAGAGAAAACACTTTGGAACTCTTTGGATGAAGGGTTGGATTGACCAAGGAAGGAAATGGATCATTCACTTTAAAACTCATCAGAGGAGGAATGGGATTGACCGATGAAGTAACGAAAGAAACCACTTTGACACTTCTCAAAGGAGGAGCGGGATTGACCAATTGCGGAGTCGGGTCGAACCCTTTGACACTCTTTGGATGAAGGGTGGGACTGACTAATGACGGGACTGGATCAGTCACTTGGGTTTCACTTTCTAGATGAAAAGTGGGGCTAATTGATGACGGAACTGGATTAACTACTTTGGTGAGTGGTTCAACTGAGGATGAAACTAGATTGACCACCTAATCAATTGGATTGACCGGGGATGAAACCGGATTGACCAGTCCATCAACTAACGATGGGTTGGGAGAAAGCTTACAATACCCTTTGGAAGTTGAATTTTTTCCAAAAGAGAAGAATCCTCATCCATACGAGGACAAAGGTGAGAATAATGATCACCTTTGCATAACATACAAGGGAATTTGACAGATGTATTCTTCTTGCCAACCTTAACGTCACTAGTTGACGGGTTGTCACCAGCATGATCAGTAGAGGCCGATGACGTGGAAGACCACATCTCTAAGACTTTGGGAATACCAGGGCAATCCCTTAGAAAATGGTCACCCTTACAAAGACTGCAAGGGAATTTGGGTTTCATATTCTTCGTTTTAACCTTATCTACCTTATCAACACTCCCAATACTATTAATAGTATTTGGTTTCTTAGATCCAACATTTTATGTAGTTGGAGGCTTGGTCCCTTTCTGGTTCTTCTTCTTCTTCTCTTTCCATTTCTTCTTCTTCTTATCAACCTGGCTACTCGCTTTAGATATTTCACTAGGCGAAGAAGGAGAAATGGAAGGAGACCTGACAGATGAAGAAGGTGAAGGGTCGACATGAGGTTGATGTGTGGGTGGTGTGCTTACATCTGAAGCACCTGCATTCGAAATGACTGGAGTGGAAAAAAACCATAATGGTAACCCAATTGTGAGACCTGGAAGGCTCAAAGTAACGATGTAAGGATGACCAACGTTTCCGTAAGAAGGAAAAACAAAGGGTTCCCCTGGAAAAGGGTTCCCTTCATCGGTCATCCCGAGAACTGACGCCATAAAAATAAATCTCCAACCTAGATTCTTCTAGGGAGAAAAAACAACACACGCTAAAAATCTAGTAATCAAGCAAGAAAACAAAACCTTCTCACAATGAGCACACTAGTTGGTGATGAAATCCAACATCGCGAGAATAAAGTAAGAATGGGCTGAGATAGAGTGGGTGGAAAAGTTACGGTGATGACTTGCTTAACGGACTTACACCTTGGTGCAATCTCCCACACACAATAGTGGGTACACTCTCCAAGAAGCCCGAGTGAGTCTGGCCAACGTCGATTCCAGGTACTGTGAAGACTTTTCCCTCCACATTCACCTTGTGTAAAGAACCTAAAGAGATAGGCCACTAAGGTTACCGACTACAACAGTGATGCCTGGGGAAATAGTCGAAAGTCCGATCCACGCACAAGGGAAGGGTATCTAGCCCAAAATCAACTTGAAAGGATTCCACTCATCATTGTGGGTATACCTTCAAGTGACCCCCATAATACATGCAATATCTACACCAAGACCGACAAAGCAGGGTGAGTAACTATGCCAGTCTTAATGCGACCTCGTGATTGACCCTTGTGTGAGAAGGGCTTCCTAGGACAAAATGTAGCAATTGGATTTCACCGCTCCCTAACATAAGATCCTATGTTTGTTTGCAGCTTTGGAAATTTATCTTTCACACTTATTCCAAAGCCCTACAACTAATCTAATATAGTTTTTCTACCAGAAAATGTAAACATTTATAATCAATTTTTAGTTTAGTGTTTGATTTTTAAGGCTGTTGTTACTCAAAATGAAAGTGGCGTGGAAAATATGGTGTTTTGATCGACTTGAAAGTTATGAAAAGAGATGAAGATGCAATCTTTTCATTTCAATGAAAGATATGATACGAGAAGGAGAAAAAATTGATCATTCTATATGCACAATGTCCCAAAATGTCAAAAAACATGCAATTCCGCTACTTCAAATGCACGCTAGTTTCATGACCCAAAAGAAAGAATGCATTCAAAACAATGAGAACTGAAAGAAAAAAAGTAGAAGCTTGTTCTAACAAGAACTCAGTCAAGGATCCTAAAACCAACAAGAATCCAAGGAGTACAATGAAATGTAGAGAAAAATCTAAGAAACGATAGGGAGAAAGAGAAAACACTCAAAACTATCTCGACAAAAACACAGCTAGAAAAGGCAATTTTACGTTTCTAAAAGAGGCTTCAAGATATAATCAAGACAAAATAGAGTGACAAGCATAAAAAACCATCAATAACTAATACAAACCACTCCACAAACCAATCACAAAGACTGGGTAAATAATTCCACAAAACAGAGTAAACAAATCTGAGTAAAATAAGGCAATTTCACTCAAAAAAGATACTACGCTCCCCTAGAAGGGTGCACAGAGTGCTGCAACACCCCCTAAAAAAATGTAGGGGAGCATTGATGCTCTGGTATGGCCTACAGGGGGGTGTTGATGCTCCCATAAACTCAGAAAAATGCCCAAAAATGCACAAAAAACTCAGCCATAAATACCCGAAATTCCAAAAATTCAAGAAAGTTAAGAAATCCAAAGTGTATGATATGAAATGAAGGGTCAATCAAAAAATATAAGAATCAAGGACACAATATGAATAAGATCAAAATGAGCAAAGGAAACCAAGATCTAGGAAGGAAAAAATTCAAAGGTCCCTCCCCATTGGAGTCGCCAATTTCTCTTACAGGTGAATCCCCCTACGTACAAGTGTATTCCCTCTTGGTCTCTAGATCCCTAAGACCAAGACAGAAAGGGTGATATCATTGGTCACTGACATCCTTTTAGATCTAATCAAGATAAGGTATGAAGAGGAAGAAGAAAAGTATGTATATTTTTAATGGGTTTCATCCTTGCAAAGTCCAAGTTGAGCTTCAAACCTAAGCTCCTCGATAGCTTCCTATTCTATTGAAATTATCTCAAATATAGATCTATCTAGTGAAGATGAGTTCATGTGGAACAAACATAAACTTGAAATAAACAGGCCAAGCATGTATGTATATTAATGAGAACAAATGAAGAGTACTTACAGACCAAACTTGATGAAGGTGCAACAACTTCTTCCAGTTCTCTTTGTCCAACCACTTTGCTCAAGTAATCTATATTGATTATGCTTCACAGGTGCCTCACTTATGAGATCATAAGTTTGGTATAATTCTCAATCTCCATCCCTTCCTCTTCCATGGAAATCCCTCATTATATAGGATTTGGAGGCTTAACCACCATGGAGAGGATCTCTCATCAGATCCACTAAGAAAGGGATCTCTAAGATATTTAGGGAGAAAATATCTCTTAAGGATTTTGGGGAGGAAATATATCTTAAGGATTTTAAGGAGGAAATATTTCAACCATCCATGAGATCCTCCATCTTCCCTAAAAAATAGGAAACCAAATGTGAGGTGGATTCTCACACTTAATTACTCTCTTTTTCATGAATATTAATAATAATTCATGTGCACTTGGTTCTCACACTAAATCAATTTATTTTCCATGAATATTTAATAATAATTCACGTGTACTTGGTATTTTGGTCTTCATGTAATATATCCCTCCTCCATATTTACTAGGGATTGTGACATAGGTTATTACATGGTGTCAAGGTGTATGAGACACTTATATGACACTTTACGACACTTAGGGAGAGGTACCTAGGTGTGAAAATTTCATGTGTAACACCATCACCACTGATCCTCTTTCCTCCCCAATCAAGAGAGGATAGAAACACATATTCAAACCCTTGTTTCTATTCACGCCCAAGACCCATCCTTGTTACCCTCCATGTCATATTCTTCTCCATTAGAAGGAAACTTTGGAAATATTTCTAAGACTATCTCAATAGATATTTCAATTAAACCTAGGATCATATAACACATCCAGATAGGTGCAGACTACTCTCGATAAGAGATTTAATGTTACACTGCCCTTTTTAAAGATTTCCGTGATATTTTCTCTTGGTCATATGAAGAAATTACATGAATTGACCCACGGATCATTTTTCATGAAATTAAGACATATCCTAAAGCCCGTCCCATTCAGAAATGGCTTCATCCAGTTCACGCACAAAAATTCGTGGCAATCAAGACCGAAGTTCAAAAATTATTGAACGATGGTTTTATCTATCCGGTTGTTACACATGATTTTGGTCACTCTGGTGATGTCTCTACAAGTGATGTATTCAAGCTCCCACAAGGAATTTTTGTCTGAGAAAAGTGACTACTATCTTCTTCCAAAAAACACATTTTTAAGATGAGTTCACAGGCTGCCTATATTATAGGGTGAAAAAATCCTTCATTCTCCTAGGCAACCCAAACTTAGGGTGCGAACTATTCGCAGTCTGCTCTATAGGTAGGGTGCGAACTATTCGCAGTCTGCTCTATAGGTAGGGTGCGAACCTGTTTCAAAGATTGGAAAAGAGAAGAGGTCATGAAGGTTCTAGAAGGGAATCTTCTAGAAAATGAGTTGGCATTCACATGGTTGACATCCTACTGAATTCTCAGATTTAGTGGGATCATCCTCATCCATTTAACCATCTCTCCTTCTCCTATATATTGAAAGGTTTCTCATGGAAAAGGTTAAGCGATATTGAATGAAGAATTGATGAAAGAATTGTGTGAAGAAATCTTTTTGGACAGAAGCTTGAAGACTCTATTCGGTCTATCAAGTTGTATTGGGTCTTCTTCATGCAAATGTAGAGCAAGTGTGTGTGTTGGAACCAAGGGTCACTGAAAGGAAGCTTGTGACATCAAGGCGATCTGGTTGTATCTTCTACTTTCATTTAAGATAATACAATGGCATGTCCCTTTCCCATAAAATCACTCTTATTTTATTGCATAACTCCTTGATCATATGCATAGGTTGACATTGAATATACTTTTCTATCTTCACTTTGGTTTGTTTGTGTTGTCTTGGACCTGATTTCACAAGAGCACTGGAGTGAAGTGGGAACAACAGATACCTAAGGAAGCGATATAAAGGTATGTCACTCATTCCTTCTTAGTAGTAGATTTAATGACTGCAACTTAGAGAAAGAGTCGTGTCCTATCCTATTTTGTTCTAGATCCAGGTGGATCTAAGGAGATCTGTTAGTGTCCGCACCTACCGATTTATCTGATAACAAAATTGGTGACTCCACTGGGTATACAACCCATTTTGGTGGTTTTTTCTTGACCATTTTCTCTTGACCTACCCTTTTTCATTCCCAATCAATCTCTGAGTCTTGAGGAGACCCTCACAGACTCCCTCGATCCAAAAGTTCCCTCAAAAGTCCTGTCATTTTTCCAAAATTTGCTTGATCACAAACCTTATCGCACTGCATATTTTTGTAGCCTGCAAGAATAACTGAGGTTCACACCCTAGTGTTTAGTTCAATGTGAAATTCTCACAACCTACCCATGTCTAGCCTGTGAGAATCCTTAATTCTCGCACTGTACCCCACTGTGAGACTGCGAACTCACTTGTAAAAATTTTGGATTAAGTCTTTTGTGTCTTTAGATGCCCAGATTGGTTGGTGTGTCTGGAAAGAAATTCTTTGGCCAGTGATTGAATGTTTCTTGAATTCAAATCCAGCGAATGATTAGTTTTCAGAAATCGAAAGCTCTTCTTGATCATTTTTTCTCAATTTTTACCTCTTGACCTTTTCTTAACAAGGGTATAATCTTCGATTATGAAATCTGAGTGCTTTTTTGGTCGAGAGCCTTTGATTGGATTAAAATTTGAGATTAATGGTCCTTTTCAATTGCTTATTACTTGGAAAATTGTTACGCATGTGCATTTGAAGAGACTGGTCTTGTCAGTTTGTTATTTTTATTTTCATTGAAAGATCGATTTTGGTGTTTGTTGTGTATTTTATTTTTCTTAGTTCCATCCCTATTGCTTGGTTTCTAATAAAAAATTAAAGACATTTTCTTTTTTTTAAGCAACCTTTTATTCAAAAAATATGGGCATTCCAGCATTGAAAGAAAACAAATAGGGAATTTGCATTGTTCATGATTGTTTGATATTACATTTCAGAGAAGATCATACATTGTAGTTCACATTGTTCCAGAAAACTCCTCTTTCCCTCCTGTAAATAGGATTCATCGAACAAAATTTGTATCATTCATGCCCATTTACCAATTGTTGGGTCAGAGTCTCACAGAACATCAGTTTCATTTCCATCTCCTTTTCAGTAACAACCTTTAATAATATTGCGCAATTTTAAAATTCAACTAGTAACTTTTTCTAGGGCTCTTTTACACCAACATTAGCTAGGCTAGAGCTTTGGAATAGGCAGCGAGACACAATCTCCAAAGAACAAAAAAAACAATATTATCTTGTGATAAGGAGTGTCAAATTCCATTTGCAGCATTTTGTCCTGGGAATCCCTTCTCACACAAGGTTCAAACCTGAGGTCGCATTGAGATTGACAAAGTTACTCATGCTTCTTTGTTGATATTGGTGTAGAGATTGCACGTATTATGGGGGTCACTTGAAGGTATACCCACAATGATGAGTGGAAGCCTCTCAAGATGATTTTGGGCTAGATACCTTGCCATTGCATGTGGATCAGACTGTCGACTGTTCCCCCAGGCATTATTGTTGTTGGTGGTAACCTTAGTAGCCTATCTTCTTAGGGTATTACACAAGGTGACTATGAAGGGGTAAGTCTTCACAATACCTAGAATCGACATTGGCCAGACTTAGTCGGGATTCTTGGAGGGTATACCCATGATTGTGTGTGGGAGCTTGCACCAGGGTTTAAGTCCATTAAGACGGTTGTCAACGTAACTTTTCCACCTTGGCCCAACCCCTTCTTGTCTCGTCGTTGCGACGTTGTATTTCATCGCCAACTAGTGAATTCAAAATTAGAAGGTATTGTTTGCTTGGTTTTGCTTCCTATATTTTATTAGCACATGCTGTTTGTTTACCCAAGTTGGCCATATAATTTCTTTTGTAAAATTCTAACTAGATCACAATTGACCCTCCATGTCATTCACATAGAATGCAAGGCCTACCCCCAGAAGATCTGGAAGGTTCTCAACCCTTTCCTACCAACTCACCGGAGGGCTCTCCTCAACATAGTGAAGTCCAAGACGTTGCCACTCCACTAGTGGAAAGATATAACTCTTTAGAACGGTTCTGAATTACCAATTCTTGAGAGGACTTCCGACTTCCTCCCGACTCCGAGAGACGTATTATTCGAGTGAATTCTTCCAGAGATATAGTTGTTCAGTCTTATGGATTACCAACTGGACCTTTCATAGGACTTGAGGGTCAAGATCCTTTTTGGACTATTGGCATTTTTAGACGGGATCTCTTTGGCTCAGGAGCAGGCGTTGATATCACTGTCACACCTGAGATGCCCGAAACATATGATCCAGACACAATACCTTTTACTACTGCTTATTATTTTCCTAGTATAGATGCTCTGTCAGCTAACCACATCTTGACTATCCCTCTACAAATGGGCCATTACACAATGTTCCTAGATACTATGAGTCCTCACACTAGGATTACAACATCTAGCCAAACTCCCATTGGCACACCGCTTTCGCCCAGATTCACCCCAACACTTCTGCCCGAATATCATGCTTTGAATGCTTCTATTCCCACTCCTACATAAATCTCATTTGGGGCTACTGGTGTTTCCACTCCTTCTGGGCACCATCTTGTTCCAAATTTTATTATGACACTTCCTCAACCCCCTTTCATAGAACCTCTTCCATCCTCTATCGGAGGCACCGACCCTAGTGGCACCATTCTGTCATTCACACCTAATTACCAGATTCCTGTTGGTGGACAATTTCACCAAGGAGGCAAAACCCAATCCCCTTTTGTAGGAAAAATCCCAATAGGGACGCAACCCCTGATTGGAGGGAAAACCCCACCGACCCCACCCTATGGAAAAAACATACCTCCATCCTTGGCCCAATATTGGAATTATCTTATTCAAAAAAATCCTCACTCGACTAGGGGGAAATAGCCTCAAGCTAGCTCCGTCATACCCCCTAGTACAGGCCAACCATATCTAGGCATGTCTAATCCTATTTGGGGTTCTAATGCTCAACCCCACACCCATGTTCAAGGGTAGAACCCTATAAATTACTTTCCTCCACACCAACAACCAAATATTCCCAGATTTTCGCATTATATGCAAACTGCTTATGGTCCCATTGGTCTACCGAGGAGACTCCCTCCCCAAAGTCACTAGCACCCACATGTGAATAGACAATTACACTTTTTAGCCACCCTGGACCTCCCTGATCTGTCAAGGATTTTAAATGATCCGATTCGTCACTCTCCTCAATGGCCCACCATACCAGCCAAAATACCATCCGACATCCCTAAATTTGATGGTAAACCGGGAGAGGACTTGAACAATCATGTAATGAATTTTCACCATTGGTGCTCATCCAATTCCTTGATTGATGACTCTATTCATTTACTCATTTTTCAGCGAACCCTCACAGGTTCCGTCGCGAAGTGGTATATATAATTACCATGAGGCTTCTTCACTGACTTCAACACCCTCGCTATGGATTTCCTCACCCACTACTAGTTACCGATCTTCTACGAAACAAGAACTAAGATTTTGAGTTCTTTCAAACAAACCAAAGCCACTGATATCTCTGATCACATTCATGAGTGGCGACGGAGACGACATCTCATCAAACTTGAACTTCTCGATCAGTTGCTGGCAGAGTGGTTCATGAAATCATTCGTGAACAACATCGCTCATGACATCGCCATGGGTGGAGTTGACACAGAAGAACAGGCAATCAATCGTGCTCAATACCTTGAACTCGTTTAATCACAAACATGTACTCTTTATGACTTACTCCCTGACGCACCTCGTCCTTCTACTTCTGATACTTCAACTACTCCTACTACTTCTCATGTAGCTGACAGTGTGATTGGCACTTTCCATGCCCAACCTCATTCCATCCAAACCTCTAGCAACAATCCTAAACCCATTTCTTCTAATGTTTAAAATGCTCCATCTCCTACCCCTCCCATCGGCAAGACTTCTGAGGTAAACTCTGTTCAATCTACCCCCACTGGCAAAAATAAATCCAAAAAAGGAAAGGGTAAGAACAAGGAGGATAAAAATAATCTGCAATCTGAGAAAACCAAAACACCACCTGTTGACGATAGGGATAAGCGCAAACCCTGATACCCTTGTCTTATCTGTGGTGATGATCACTACACTAAGGATTGTCCACGACGAGCCAAGGTTACAAAGTTCCTTCAAAGGACCACGAAAACCCCCATTCTAGCGATATTGTCACAACCCTTCCCCTCTCCACAATAGGCCCAATTGGTCATTCATGACCAACCTTCCCCCTCCAATACATCCTATGTCTTAATGTGTATAGGTGATTCAAAGAAGAATGACATCACACTTACCACTCGAGCCAAAGATTATCCTTCCTCCAAAGAGAAGGTTGATGCAATACCTCCTTCGTTGGTCCAACCATCTCCCACGACTCCATCTACCAACAGTCCTCTTCATCTCGAATGACCGAGCCTAGATACAATTCTTTGCCCTCCCCCAAAGGGTGTTGTTCGAAAATCGTCTTTCAATCCTCATGCACGTGTTGCCCAGAACTACAGTATTGTCAAAGATCTGGCCCAAGCACCATCCACGATGTCAACCCTCGAAGTCCTTTAGAGTTGTCCTATACAGTGGAAGGAACTGTTGAAAGCTATTGGTAAAATTGACCCTACGGATACGAATTTAATAATTTTTGACTTGGAAGATCAAATTCCAAGGTTACCCCCTCAACTTGCATTCCAAATACAAGTTATTGTCTTCGACAAAAACATTTGTAGAACAATTATTGATGAGGGTTCCATCAGCTCTCCTCCTTTGACTGAATCCCACAACATGCTCAAAGCCTTCAATGGCTCTGGTTTTAAGCCTTATGGTGTCCTCCCTTCATTTCCTATTATGTTAGAAGGCAAAACGGTCAACGTTGAAGTGGAGGTCTTCAACGCTCCCCTCAATTACAACCTTCTACTTGGTCGTAGCTGGATCGATTCCATGTGTGCAGTTGTGTCCACTCTTTTTTGTGTTGTGCATTTCCCACATCAAGGAAAAGTAGTTACCGTAGACCAATTGGCCTTCTTTCACTCTGACGCACATACCGACAACATACCTTTCATTGCAAAACCCCCCCTGGATATGAGAACGTCGGTGTGGGTCTTGTTAAAGATTCCTCTTTGATGGGTACTTTCCCCATTCCACCACCTGATGTTCCACATCTGTTTGTCACCTCGATAAACATGATCTCCACCTCTGTTCACGGAACCCCTACGTCTTACAACCCGTGGATAGTACCCAACCCTGACGATCATCTTCATTATGGTGACGAAATGCCTTTGAGTTCGGTCGAATCCACTTATCCATCCATTCGATCAGAAACCCCCTCTCTTTCTGATTTATCTCCGGACCCATTCCGCATCATTTTTCCTACAGATGACATGATTATGTCTGTTATGTCCATGGAAGATACCCCTTGGGACGATGGACATCATCATTCCATCCTCTTCCTGGAACAACACACCATCGAGGGTTACCAACGACTCCTGACCCCATCGAACGTTGTCATCATTTCTACCATTCCCGAGTCTACACACGACATGTTATACAAAGAGAACTTAAGTAATATCTCACCCACCATCCCCCTCGACATATCCATCAAACCTGGAGTTGTCGAAAATGTGCATATCGGAGCTTCGTGTTCCCATGACGAAGTTTTCACTTACAAGTCTCTGTTCCAAGAATTTTGTGATGTCTTCGCATGGGCCTATGAAGAAATGCTAGGGATTGACCCCGACATTGTGATACATGAGATTAAGACATACCCAGGTGCTAAACTCGTCCGGTAATGACTTTTTCCAGTCCACCCACGTAAAGTAGCTGCTATCAAGCTTGAAGTTGACAAACTTCTCAAAGCTGGATTTATTTACCCTGTGGCTCTAACTGACTGGGTTTCCAATCTTGTTCTGATTGATAAGAAACAAGGCACAATTCATGTGTGCATTGATTATGGGGACATTAACAAATCTTGTCCTAAAGACAACTTTCCTACCCCCTTCGTTGACCATATCGTCGACGATTGTTCCGGAAGTGAAATCTTCTCTTTGATGGATGGTTTCTCCGGATATAATCAAATCAATATCGTTCCCATAGACCAACACAAGACCTCTTTTATTTGTCCTTGAGGCACTTTCACCTACCAAAAACTTTCATTCAGTTCAAAGAATGTACCCTGACATTGTGATACATGAGATTAAGACATACCTGGGTGCTAAACCCGTCCAGCAATGACTTCGTCCGGTCCACCCACGTAAAGCAGCTTCTATCAAGCTTGAAGTTGAGAAACTTCTTAAAGATGGCTTTATTTACCGTGTGGCTCTAACTGATTGGGTTTCCAATCTTGTTCTGATTGACAAGAAACAAGGCACAATCCACGTGTGTGTTGATTATAGGGACATTAACAAATCTTTTCCTAAAGACAACTTTCCTACCCCCTTCATTGACCAGATCATCGACGATTGTGGTGGAAGTGAAATCTTCTCTCTGATGGATAGTTTCTCCAGATATAATCAAATCAATATCGTTCCCGCGAACCAACACAAGACCACTTTTATTTGTCCTTGAGGCACTTTCGCCTACTGAAAACTTCCATTCAGTTCAAAGAATGTCGGTGCAACTTTTCAACGGGCTATGTCTTACGCCTTTCATGATATAAAGCACATTGTGCAGCCCTATTTTGATGACTTACCTGCTCATTCCATGCGCCATGTAGATCATCCAATACACCTCTGTGCCATTTTCCTTCGATGTCGGTTTTACCACATACGCTTGAATCCCCACAAATGTGTTTTTTGCGTAGAATCTAGACGACTTCTGGGCTTTATTTTTTCACATCAAGGGATCAGGGTAGATCCTTTGAAGGTCGAGGTGATTCTCAATCTACCTCCTTCCTTACTTCACCAGTTACAATGTTTGCAAGGGAAGGAAAACTTTCTCTGTCGTTTCATCTCGAACTATGCTGAGCTAAATCTTGGATTTACACGACTACTCAAGAAAGGTTCTAAGTTTGTATGGGATACCACTGCCAGCAAAGCTTTCGAAGCTTTGAAACTATCATTGACACGTACCCCACTACTCTTCCCACCAGATTACAGTCAGGATTATTTCCTCTACCTCGCAACCTCAGACTATACCATCGCTATGGTTCTCATCCATGAGGATGATTCTCATGATGAACATGTCATCTATTACTTGATTTAGAGTCTCATGACTACCAAAACCAAGTATTTACATGTTGAAAAACTAACCTTCGCAGCCGTCCAAGCTGTTCAATGTTTCCAGCACTAAATCCTTTCTCTCAAGACTACGGTAATTTCTAATTGCAACCCTATGCAGCACATTCTTACACGCCAATTGCTAGGGGGAAAATAATCTAAATGGATCGTAATACTCTAGGAGTTTGAATTATAATTCAAATGCACTAAGTCCAAGAAATCCTTGGTGTTTGTCGAGTTAATATGCGACCTTCCCTGCTCTGAGACGAAAAATGTAGCAGCAGATTCATTACCTGATGGATCCCTTTTCCGGATTAGTTTTGTTGACCTTTGGTATGGAGATATCGTCATATATCTCCAAACCTAGACTTTCCAACCCAATTTGTCTAACACTGACCGCCATAGAATATGCTACCAAGCCCGTTAGTATATTATCCTCTGTGATACTCTTTATCATCGTCGGATTGACTATGTTTTTCGACGCTGCCTTACATTTGATGAAGTCAAGAAAAACCTAAATGACTGCCATTCTGGAGCCTATGGTGGTCACATGTCTGGGTATGCTACTGCCCAGAATATCTTACGAGAAGGGTATTTTTGGCCTTCGTTATTCAACGATTGTATAATTTCCATCAAAAAATTCCATGCTTGCCAAACCTACAATAATAAAATACGATCACACCCTACTCCTCTACACACTGTGGTCTCCGTTGGTCCTTTTGCGAAATGGGGTATTGATTACATGACATACCACTTTCAACTTGAATGGAAAGGATTCCATTTGGTGGGAAGACCTTAAGAATGTAAAAGGGATTCACGAAGAGGACCTATCTTGGGAACGGTTTGAGAAATAATTCAGAAAGAAGTATCTGTCGGAAAAGTATTTCTATGAAAATATTAAATAATTCTATGAACTCAAGCTGGGGAAATGCACCATAGAGGAATATGTCAGCAGATTGCTTGAATTTCTGAGGTACGTACCCTATATAAAAGAAGAAAAGGCAAAGGTGCAACGATTCATCCATGGACTACCTAAGGACTATCTGAACAAGATTGAGTTTGATGAGCCAAAGACCCTAGAAGACACTATCCAAAAGGAAAGATATTGTTACAAATAGCTATGGCATCGGAAAAAACCTCGTGAAGTTTGGAAGTAGAAGAATAGTTTGGGATTCCAAAAAAAGGGGTTTAAATCCCCAATATTTAAAAACTATAAAAGGACTCAAGGATGAGCTTCCCAACCCGAAGTGTACACCAACATAATTTTCCCTCCCAGAGAGGAAATAAACCTTCTGTATCTACCCCAGGAAATATTGATAACCCAAAGAGAGAACCCTTGAAATTCTGGGGTTGTGGAGAAGAACATCTACTGAGGGACTGACCGCACCAAAAATAGAACAGTCGAAGAATTTACAATGTTCAAGAAGCTACCACCATCAATGATGTGGCCAGGAGTGTGCTGCAAATCTATGCAGCCTTGGATAATAAGCAAGTTGACCACCAAGCTTCAGTGGTGGAGATGGAAGGTATGATCACCAACCATCTAGTGTCTATTCTAATTGACCCTGGTTCAAATTTGAGTTATATAGCTCCTAGGGCTGTTGATAAGTGTAAATTACAACCACATAAACATGCCAAGCCATGGTTGGTATAGTTAGCCACTATCACCAAAACAAGGGTAGCGGAGGTCATACCAGCTTGCCAATTTATGATGGGTGAATTCCCCACCCAAGCAACCCTTAACATATTACCCTAGGATCATATGACTTGTTGATTGGTACGGACTGGCTAGCCACATATAAATCCAGGCTGGATTGTTACCATAAAACCTTAGAATGTGTAGGTGAAGAAGGAAGAAGGATAACCCTTCGAGGGATCCAAAAACATGTCTTGGTGAGATGAATATCAACCCTTCAAATGAGAAAGTATTGTAGAAAGGGATGTCCGCTCTATGAGATACAGGTGTTGGAATCGGTTGAATATGACAAACCAAGCCTCGAAGAGCACACCACACTAAGAGAATATAGAGATGTATTTCCGGAAGAGGTACTGGGTCTACCTCTGAGAAGGGACATTGACTTCTTGAATTACAACTAAAAGAAGTGATGGACAAAGACTATATCCGACCCAGTGTGTCTCCATGGGGAGCACCAGTTCTGTTTGTAAAGAATAAAGATGGTACCCTCTGACTGTGCATATATTATAGACAAATCAATAAGGTAACCATAAATAAAAAGTACCCCTTACCCAAAATCGATGACCTGTTCGATCAATTAGGAGATGCTTCCATCTTCTCAAAGATTGACTTGAGATATGGATACCATCAAGTCCGAATCAAGGATGAAGACATCCACAAAACTGCCTTCAGGATGAGATATGGTCACTATGAGTTTGTGGTAGTACCATTTGGATTAACCAATGCCCCTGCCACTTTTATGTGCTCGATGAACAATGTGCTCAACAAATTCCTAGACAAATTTGTACTGGTTTTTATTGATGACATATTAATTTAATCCAATGAGGAACATCTTAGACTTGTGCTTCAAGTGCTAAGAGAACATCAGCTCTATGCCAAATTTAGCAAGTGAAACTTTTTCCAGAACCAAATACATTACTTGGGCCATGTCATATCTAAAGAAGGAGTAGCAGTAGACCCTGACAAGACTAGGTCTATCATGGAATGGCCTACCCCAAAGGAAGTTTCAGATATCAGATCCTTTATGGGCTTAGCAGGATACTATAAGAGATTTATAAAAGGATTCTCCAAGATTGGTTTTCCAATCACTGCCTCCAGAATAAGGGAGCTAAATTCACGTGGACACAAGAATGCGAAGAAAGATTTCAATCCCTAAAACATCTACTGACCCACACACCCATGCTGAAGATTGCTGACCTCGAAGCTGACTTCCTTGTGTGCACAGATGCCTGCAAGGAAGGGCTCGAAGGATTCCTTATGCAAGGAGGAAGTGTAGTCTACTATGAATCCCAAAAATTGAATGAGCACGAAGTTAACTATGTGACCCATGATCTAGAACTAGCCGCCATAGTGCACACCTTAAAAATGTGGAGACATTACCTCCTGGGAAGGAAATTTTTTCTTATGACAGACCACTGTGGATTGTGATATCTGTTTGACCAACCAAAGCTGAATGCGAGACAAGCTAGGTGGATGGCCCTCCTTAGTGAGTTTGTTTTTGAAGTCAAACATGTTAAAGGAAAGGAAAATAAGGTGGTCGATGCCCTTAGCAGAAGTATGAAAACAATTCATTTGGCAGCGGTGAGCACTTGTGAGACAAATGTCAAGGAAAGAGTCAAGAATGCACAAGAAACATACACATTCTTCTAGATCGTGACCTCATACCTAGAGAAACAACCCATAGGGATAAAGTACGAAGAATACCAGATGATAGATGGAGGTCTATTGACTTACAGAAACATATTGTATATTCCAGATTGTGATGACTTGAAGAGGTTCATAATGGATGAACTACATAAAAGACCATATACTGGTCATCCAAGATACCAGAAGATGATCACAGCCACCATGAAACAATTATATTGGCCTAGATTGAAGAAAGACATAGCTGAGTACTTAGCCAAATGGATAGAATGCCAACAGGTTAAAGCAGAACACTGACACCCAGCAAGTTGCACCTTGATCGCTAAGGCCGTGAAACGCCAAGAGCCAATGTCTCATGTGACGGGCGATAGTGGCACCGCTCATGAGTAGAGTACAGTGGAGGAGATGAGTGGCGTGTGCACGTCACTTTGGCAGAGCCCATGTAACATTGACCTCTCACGTCTCAGGATTTCACAAAGAAGCAGAATGAGGGCTCAACACCTCAACTAGCGAAGTTGCGAGTGGTGCTAGTTTTTAGCCTAGCCTATGGTTACATGTAGCAGGTGCTAGTGAGGAAGGAGCCATACCCGTATCGTATCTTGGGTATCGGTGTTTGGAGAAAGGGGAGTCGAGAGTCTTGGCTCCCAACTCGCGAGTTGAGAAAGGCACTTGCACTAAGGCTAGGTTGTGGTCATTTGGAGGAGGATATGGGAAGGGAGGGTCTGTGCTATGTCCCATAGAAGTCTCGGGGATTCTGTCCCTCAAAGAAAAAGAAGAAATATCTAGGTTTTCGTAGTGGGTGTGTGACAAATTGGTATCAGAGCATGGTTAAAACACTTGGCCTACTTGAGCTCATGGATGAGTTGCATAGGAACTCCATCTGAAGTACTCTTAAAAGGAGTAACTCTCTATCCTAACCCCCTTATCAAAAGCCAAAGTTAAGAATGAAAATTCCTATTGTGTGTATGCATTTGAAAAATAAGAATTATGCGCTGATTGTGAATGAATATAATGTTGACTAACAATAAGTGTTTTTCTTTCACAATAAGCGGACGATCAACCGTGGGAAACTATAGACGCATAGAATGGTGACACACCACGAAGTGGGGGATGGCTCCCACAATAGAGACGAAGAATTTGATGAAAGGAGAGCGATAGAGACCCCTCCTGATCTAGCTGAGATTGTGAGAAGCCTCATGGTCGAACTACAGAGCTGGAAGGCTGACAACGAGAGGTTGATAAAAGAGCAAGAGAAGCAAACAAAAATTAATGCAGTCCTGCTGCAGAGTTTATCCGACATACAAAGACAATTGCAGCATGGACCTGACATCAGTCACGTGGACCGACGACAGACAAAAAAAGTCAAAGTCCACCTGAGATACAGAAACGTGGTCTTTTAAGTGGCCACACTAGGAAGAGCACCTCGAGAAAGGTCCACCCTAGAGATAAGGGACAAGCATTGGATGATTCCTATGGAAAGGAAACTGGTGACTCGGAGGGATCTTCTAGTAGGAGAACTAGTTCTTATTCCCAAAGGAAATGGAAGAAACGAAAGCATTCCAAAATCATAATCTCGAAGAATTCAAGAAGGCCAAACCACCCTCTTTCGAAAGTGAAATAAAGAAGGGGGAGGAAGTGGAGGCCTAGCTTCTTGGACTAAATAAGTATTTCAGAGTCCATGACTTCTCAGAAAACTTGAAGGCCCGAGTATCCACTTTCAAATTGAATGGAAAGGATTCCATTTGGTGGGAAGACCTTAAGAATGTAAAAGGGATTCACGAAGAGGACCTATCTTGGGAACGGTTTGAGAAATATTTTAGAAAGAAGTATCTGTCGAAAAAGTATTTCAATGAAAAGACTAAAGAATTCTATGGAATCAAGCTGGGGCAACACACCATAGAGGAATATGTCAGTAGATTCCTCAAATTGCTGAGGTATGTACCCTATATAAAAGCAAAAAAGGCAAAGGTGTAATGACTCATCAGTGGACTACCTAAGGACTATCAGAACATGATTGAGTTTGACGAGCCAAAGACCCTAGAAAACGCTATCCGAAAGGCAGGATATTGTTACGAATGGCTGGGGCATCGGATATAACCTCGCGAAGGATGGAAGAAGAAGAATAGTTTTGGATTTCAGAAAAAGGGGTTTAAATCCCCAAGATTTAAAAACTATAAAAAGGACTCAAGGATGAGCTTCCCAACCCGAAGTGTACACCAACAGAATTTTCCCTCCCAGAGAAGAAATATACCTTCTGGATCTACCCCAGGAAAGATTGATAACCCAAAGAGAGAACCCTTGAAATGTTGGGGTTGTGGAGAATAACATCTACTGAGGGAATTCCCACACCAACAAAAGAACAGTCAGAGAATTTACAATGTTTAAGAGGCTACCACTGTCAATGACGTGGCTAGGAGAGTGCCGCAAATTAATGCAGCCTTGGATAATAAACAAGCTGAGCACGAAGATTCAGTGGTGGAGATGGAAGGTATGATCACCAACCATCTAGTATCTATTCTAATTGACCTTGGTTCAAATTTGAGTTATATAGCCCCTAAGGCTGTTGATAAGTGTAAATTACAGCCACATAAACATGCCAACCCATGGTTGGTACAGTTATCCACTGGCACCAAAAGAAAGGTAGCGAAGGTCATACCAGCTTGCCAATTCACTATGGGTGAATTCCCCACCCAAGCAACCCTTAACATATTACCCCTAGGATTGTATGACCTATTGATTGATATGGACTGGATAGCCACATATAAAGCCAGACTAGACTATTACCATAAAACCTTAGAATGTGTAAGTGAAGAAGGAAGAAGGATAACCCTTCAAGGGATCCAAAAACTTGTCTCGGTGAGATGAATATTAGCTCTTCAAATGAGAAAGTATTGCAGAAAGGGATGTCCACTATATACGATACAGGTGTTGGAATCAGTTGAAGATGAAAAACCAAGCCTCGAATAACACCCCACACTAAGAGAATATAGAGATGTATTTCCGGAAGAGGTATCGGGTCTACCTCCAAGAAGGGACATTGACTTATCGATAGAACTTGTACCAAGAGCGGTGCCAGTGTCTAGGACACCCTACAGGATGAGAACACCCGAGCTAGTTGACCTTAAATTACAATTAAAAGAAATGATGGACAAAGTCTATATACGGCCCAACGTGTCTCCATGGGGAGAACCAGTCCTGTTTTTGAAAAATAAAGATGGTACCCTCAGACTGTGCATAGATTCTAGACAACTCAATAAGGTAACCATAAAGAACAAGTACCCCTTACCTAGGATTGATGACTTGTTCGATCAATTGGGAGGTGCTTCCATCTTCTCAAATATTGACTTGAGATCTGGATACCATCAAGTCTGAATCAAGGGTGAAGACATCCACAAAACTGCCT
>JZKD02S2171524.1:432784-452967 GCA_000966675.3 Picea glauca
ATGAGTTTGTGGTAGTACCATTTGGATTAACCAATGACCCTGCCACTTTTATGTGCTTGATGAACAATGTGCTCAGCAAATTCCTAGACAAATTTGTACTGGTTTTTATTGACGACATATTAATTTACTCCAATGAGGAACATCTTAGACTTGTGCTTCAAGTGCTAAGAGAACATCAGCTCTATGCCAAATTTAGCAAGTGCGACTTTTTCCAGAAGCAAATACATTACTTGGGCCATGTCATATCTGAAGGAGTAGCAGTAGACCCTGACAAGATCAGGTCTATCATGGAATGGCCTACCCCAAAGGACGTTTCAGATATCAGATCCTTTATGGGCTTAGCATGATACTATAGGATATTTATAAAAGGATTCTCCAAGATTGGTTGTCCAATTACTTCCCTCCAGAAGAATGGAGCTAAATTCACATGGACACAAGAATGTGAAAAAAGATTTCAATCCCTAAAACATCTACTGACCCACGCACCTGTGTTGAAGATCACCGACCCCGAAGTTGACTTCCTCGTGTGCACAGATGCCTGCAAGGAAGGGCTCGGAGGATTCCTTATGCAAGGAGGAAGTGTAGTCTACAATGAATCCTGAAAATGGAATGAGCACGAAGTCAACTATGTGACCCATGATCTAGAACTGGCCGCCATAGTGCACACCTTAAAAATGTGGAGACATTACCTCCTGGGAAGGAAATTTGTGCTTATGACATACCGCTATGGATTGTGATATATGTTTGACCAACCAAAGCTCAATGCTAGACAAGCTAGGTGTATGGCCCTCCTTAGTGAGTTTGATTTTGAAATCAAACATGTTAAAGGAAAGGAAAATAAGGTGTCCGATTCCCTTAGCAGAAGTATGGAAACAATTCATCTGGCATCGGTGAGCACCTGCGAGAAAAATGTCAAGGAAAGAGTCAGGAATTCACAAGAAACATACACATTCTTCCAGACTGTGACCTCGTACCTGGAGAAAGAACCCATAGGGATAAAGTATGAAGGCTATCAGAGGATAGATGGAGGTCTACTGACTTATAGAAACAGATTGTGATGACTTGAAGAGGTTCATAATGGATGAACTACATAAAATACCATATACTGGTCATCCAAGATACCAGAAGATGATCACAACCACCAGGAAACAATTCTATTTGCCTGGATTGAAGAAAGACATAGTTGAGTACTTAGCCAAATGCATAGAATGCCAACAGGTTAAAGTAGAACACCGACACCCAGCAGGATTATTACAACCTCTACCCATCCCAGAATGGAAATGGGAAACCATCTCCATGGATTTCATTACCGGATTACCAACATCGACTAAACAAAATGATGCCATCATGGTAGTGGTGGATAAACTGATCAATTCCACTCATTTTATCCCCGTCAAGTTGACTTGCAAGGCAATAGATGTTGCCAACATATTCATGAAGGAGATATTTATACTACATGGTATGCCTAAAGAGATCGCGTTTGACACGGACACAAAATTTACTTCCAACTTTTGGAAATTCTTGATGGTTGGTTTGGAGAACAAATTACTGTTTATCACAGCCTATCATCCTCAAACTAATGGACAAATGGAAAGAGTGAACCAAATATTGGAAGACATGCTAAGGATGCATGTAATGCATCAACCCAAAAAGTGGGAAGATTTCCTGCCACTGGTGGAATTTGCCTACAACAATGGCTACCAAGAATCCCTGAAAATGAACCCTTTCGAAGTCCTCTATGGTAGACTGTGCAACAATCTAGTCAGTTGGAGTAATCCCGTGAACAAAGTTACTATTAGACCCGACATGTTGAAAGAAATGGAACAACAAGTGACTCAGATAAAACAAAATCTAAAGGTTGCTCAGAACATACATAAAAGTTACGCCGACCGAAAGAGAACTCCAAGAGAATTCAAGATGGGAGACCACGTATATCTTAGAGTTAGGCCCAAGAAGAGTTCCCTGAGGATGGGAGATTGCGCCAAGTTGGAACCTTGGTATTTTGGACCCTTTGAAGTTCTATATAGAGTGGGACCTGTAGTCTATAGGCTAGCACTTCCTCCCATAGTAAAAGCACATAATGTTTTCCATGTTTCATTACTAAAGAAATATGTACATGATTCTAATCATATAATTGATTGGTCTATGATCCAGGTGGAACCGGAGGGATAATTCCTGCCAAAACCTCAATGCATACTGGACAGAAAGGAAACCCCACTCTGGAACTGAACCATTGCACAGGTCAAGTTGCAGTGGAAACATTTTGGCCCAGATGAGGCTATGTGGGAAATGGAAGATGCCATGAAATAGGCATATCCGATTTTGTTTACTTCTACACATACATGTCATATTGATAGATATAACATCGAGGACGATGTTCCTTTAAGGGGGAGGGAATTGTAACACCTTGTTACCCTAGTCTGTAAAAATAACTATATTGGCCAAGAACTATGGCAAACTCAAAGATGTGAATGTTTGATTTGATGGACCTTTGAATAAAAGGTCGATGAATGTAAATTATGTTATGGATATGTGTTGCATGACTGCTGGTAGAGGGATGTGCTAAAAGAGACCACGATGGCTAATGAGAGGTGGTGGAAGGGACCTAGAATGGTTGCGTTAACTTCCACCGAGCCAGTACCATACTGGTTTATACTTTCTCAAAAACCAAAGTAGCTCTCTGACCCTGGAATGTATTTCCCGTTAGATTGGTAGGTGGGGAGGATCCTCAAGAGTTAATGAGGGGATGGGGGTGAACCACCCATCCATAACAGCCCTCAAAACTGACCATGGATGGAAAAATGTGCACCACATGCAACCTTGCAGACAAAAAATGGCAAGGGAGGAAATGTGGTAGGGGGGGAGAGTGCACGTGATGGGGATCACAAAGGAGAACTAGAGAAAACCCTGGAAACACAGGGAGTTCTAAGTATCAGGAGAAGGAGAGTAACCTTTGTCCTGGATTATTTTCCTGTATTAGGAGAAGGAGAGTAACCTTCTTCCTTGATTTCTGTTGAGCTGGAAGTAGGAGACTGAACCTCAAAGCATAGTGGTCTAGCTCGGGGGTGGCTAGTGGTAAATCTGTTTGGAGTCACTAAGCCTATGGTTGGGTGGAAACAAGCACCCCTCTCAGTAGTTGAATCACGCCGGTGGATCTGATAAGTGTTTTATGCCTTGTATTTCGAATTGAATATTGTGAATACATGCTTATGTTTATGTGCCCATAATAATTTCTGTGTGGAATGATTGCCTGGTGTTTTAAACTGGAAATAATGGATGCATGTGTATGCTTATATGTCATTGTTGGTTTCTGTACAAATGGTTAAGTCTGGGGCATGAGTTCACCCCACCGATAATTGTTTGTTTTCTTGATTCTCATAATATTCTGGGAAGGCCCCTCAAGAGTACTCTTCCTCGGGGATTACCCCATAAACCCTGGAACCATGCCAAACCTTTACCCAGAGACTCGACCAATATTTTGGACGATTTCCCAAGAACCATCTGAAGGTTCATGCGATCCAGGTCTGGAAAACTATGCAAGGAAGGATAGTTCTCTAAGGTCTCAGAGTCGTGGGAGTTTGAAGCCCCGAGAAGTTGAATTTCGTGATTCAAGCTCAGAAGGGATAACAAGCCCACTTATAAGAAAGAAAGAATACCCTATCATTTGGTAGACTAACGGTTGGAATCCTTTCGGGAATACCCCAGATCTGTTGAGACCAATGGATCTAGAGAAGGAGTGCAGGCATTAACACCTTGATCCTTTCAGCCTTCACAAGTAGCGATAGGATCTAGGACCATAGATCCAAGGATCTGACGGAGCCCTATTGACCGTCGATATTAGCCTTTGTATAGGCAGGAGAGTAGAATTTCACTGACTTGTGACTTGGAGTGGTCAAGGGTAGGGCAGCATGAACTCATGATTCGCGAGAGAACCGTGGGATCAAAACTTTCATGGTTATCACCTATCGGGGATTTGGAACTTGAGAGAGTTTCTTTTCGATTGTAGAAGTTGTGAAGTGTTGAGCATCAAGGGCTTGTGCAAACATGGGACCCATCTGTAAGTGGGGACCATGGGGATGACAGGTGGTGTAACAACAAGCGCCCAGAGAAAAGTGGGAGCGGGTGACAGGTGATTGACACATGTTGCCAAGGAAAGAGTCAACCCATTGTTGACTTATCATATCACAGGAATTTGCAAAGAAGGAGCACGAGGGCTCAACACTCCAACTCCCAAATTTGTGAGATGCGAGTAGCGCTAGTATTTAGCTTAGGAAGTGGGTGACAGGTGATGGACACATGTCGCCTGGGGAAGAGTCAACCCATTGTTGACTTATCGTGGCTCAGGGTTTCGTAGGATGAAGAAGTTGCACCTTGATCGCTAAGGCCGTGAAACGTCAAGAGCTGAGGTCTCGTGCGATGGGTGGCAGCTGCACCACTCATGAGCAGAGTACAGTGAAGGAGACAAGTGGTGTGTGCACGTCATTTTAGCAGAGCCCACGTAACATTGACCTCTTGCATCTCAGGATTTCGCAAAGAAGGAGCACGAGGGCTCAACACCTCAACTAGTGAAGTTGTGAGTGGTGCTAGTTTTTAGCCTAGCCTATGGTTACATGTAGCAGGAGCTAGTGAGGAAGGATCCATACCCGTATTGTATCTCAGGTATCGGTGTTTGGAGAAAGGGGAGTCGAGAGTCTTGACTCTCAACTTGCCAGTTGTGAAAGGCGCTTGTGCTAAGGCCAGGTTGTGGTCATTTGGAGGAGGATGAGGGAAGGGAGGGTCTGCACTAGGCCCCATAGAAGTCTTAGGGATTCTTTCCTCGAAGAAAAATATGAAATATCTAGGTTGTCTTAGTGGGTGTGTGACACGGTCGGAGGGCATGGATACATTATTGTAGCCATAGATTATTTTACGAAATGGGCTGAGGCGATGCCAACATTCGACAATACCGGAAGGACTACAACATTATTTATATTCAATCACATCATTGCTCAGTTTGGTGTTCCTCAATCTATTTTTATTGACCACGGTAGCCACTTTAGAAACTTCATGATGTCCGAACTCACTGAAAAGTTGGGTCTTCTCCATGACAACTCAACACCCTATTACCCACAAGCCAACAACCAAGTTGAAGCAATAAACAAAATCCCCATTACCATGCTTCGACGAATGATAGGGATTCACAAAATGAGTTGACACACAATGTTGTTTTCAACATTGTAGGCTTACTGGACATCCATTAAGTCTACTATCAGGTTTACACCATTCCAGTTAGTCTATGGTCCATAATCCATCTTGCTGATTGAATGTGAGATACCCTCCCTAAAACTAGCCGTCAAACTTCTCCCAAAAACTTCTACTGAAGAAGAACGTCTGTTGTATCTCATGCAATTAGAAGAAACCCGTCGTGATGCCACCCTAATTATAGAAGCCCAGAAGAAATGTGTCAAATCCCAATACGACAAACATGTCAAGCCATGCATTTTCTCCGAAGGCAATCTGGTTCTCCTTTACGAACAAGATTGGGATATGCTAGGAGCCAAAAAATTTGATGCTATGTGGCGAGGTCCTTATATCATCAGATGATTTTTAGAGAAAGGATCTTATGAGTTAGTGGACTATGATGATATCCCTTTGAGTGAACCCAGAAATGGGTTGTACTTAAAGAAGTACTATGCTTAAGATCACCTGTGCACGAGTGCTTGTATTTTATTGTATCATACTTTTTGTTACTTTAGTATGATTTTTTGTTATTTGGTCTCTAACCTTGACCGCTTATCTTGAATTGTGCTTGGTTTCCATATGTTGGAGTCTTTTCCACCCCACATTGGCTTCGCCGATGGCACTAGCCGTAGTACTCAGAACCTTGCTTCTGCTACATGGGCAATTTACGCCCCTACAAAAAAACTTATCAGTCTATGTGGTGTGTGCCTCGGTCGTGCGACCAATAATATTGCAGAATATAGCGCCATCATCAAATTTTTGATTGATTCTATTTCGCTTGATATCGACCACCTGGTTATATGACTCGATTTGCAGCTAGTAGTACTACAGTTAAGTAACGTCTATGCTATCCGAAGTCCTACTTTATTACGGGTATATTTACGAATTCGCCTCTTTGAATGTTATTTTGATTATATTGAATATCAGCACATTCCTAGATGTCTAAATACATTGATTGATGCATTAGCTAACTATGTGTTAGACAGACATTTGGGGCATTTATAAACCAATCACACATCACATGTATAACAAAACGCAAAATAAACTGGTAGAAGCCGTATATATGTATATAACGATCAAAAGTTTTTACAAAAAGTTTCTATCCAAGGATCAAAATATCAAAATGCGAAGCCCATAGCTTCTACAAAGTAGCATCATGGATGATGCTCATGATAACACACAACTGCTTGGGCTACCCTACCGAGTAGTCGACTGAGAGTCTCAGACATGCCCACAGTATGGCACTGGTAACGTCTTGAGATCTCCCCAATAGAAATATATGGGACGTCCATGGTCAACCCCTCCAGGTTTTGTTCCACTGCCTCGTAGTCTTCGGAATCCGATCTCGCCATTGGAGTCACTTCTCCTTATCATTGAATGGGAGACGTTCCTGGAGGTCGATATGGCCCCACATCTGTGTCATCAAAAAGAAATTTTTTGATTAGTTCTTGGATAAACATAAAAACATTTCATATGATAAAATTTGCAAAAACATTTAAAAAGAACAAAATGTGTACTTCTTACCTAAGTCACCCCACTGATCATCCTCAAGCAAGGCCAAATATAGATCCCATCAGAAATCGAAACCAACATATGTGTAGTCGTCGATCATCGGCATCTTGGGCCTCAACCAGTCAAAAAATGAATCATTATACTTGATTATAGGCCCTGCTACGTGTCGAGCCATGAGGTTGCACCACCTCAGCATCCTCAGATCCTGTGGGGTTGGTAAACCCCAATCAACCCATAGTCGCAACAATGGGACCCTCTCGAGGAAGAATGACACCAAAAGTGATGCGTACCCAAACTTATTCAAGTCACCCTTTCTACACCTCATCAATTGTCTCTTCATACTGTGGAGAACTGTAGCTGACCAGTTGAAGACCCGAGGCTCTGTGCACTCTATGGAATATTAGAAATAGCTCTAGAGATCCATATGTAGAGCCGCACTCCCAGCCATGCATGCAATAGTAAACAGGATGGTTTGTAGGTTCAAATCTTGGACCCCCCAAATGGAAACCTTAACCTTGCTTCTGTCTTCCTCGGAAACATAATACTGGAAACAATACTCGCTCATAGGGAGTCTGCCGCCTCTACCTCCGATCAAAGTAGCATGGTATCCACGCCATGACAACCCCATTAGAAAATAGATATCCTTGATATCTAGTGTCAGCGTATGGACTCCCACGTGAAATAACTGTTGATCCATGTCCCACACGTGGACCAAGTATTCCAACAACCTGAGTTGGGTTCTCATGCCCAGAATCTTGAAAAATTTCAAGAGCCCAAAGTACTGGAGGGTAGAGACTGTACCCGAGTCATTCTCGAAAATGGAATCATCCTCCTCATGTTCTCTTTCTCTCCATTCCAACATTTTGATGGTCAAACACCTGCAAAAGAGCCATGAGAGGGAAGTCAACAACTTGTTTTAAACTCTTGCATAATTTTTATTGAGCAAAACCTTACTTTAAAATCCATTTTTTGGCCCCCGTAGGTGAGCCTTTTGCACAGTGCGAGATTCTCACAGGTCCCGCATGGCCCATATGCAAGAATGCTTGTGCGCATGTTCTGACCCTAAAATGGACTCAAAACCCAAAACATTGCCAATAAAAAACAAAAATAAACGATGAAAAAGTTAGAGAATCAAGAGATTACCTTGTTCGTTGAAATAGTTCACCGAATGATCGCTTGTGCCTCCTGCAATCGAGAAAAGAAATTTGGGGGAAAATGAGGTATGTTGGACAAAGTTTTTGGCAAAATCACAATGAAATGGTAAAAATCTCTTTTTACCCATATTTATTCACTTTTTACTATTTTTATTTTTATTTTTTATATTATTTTTATTACTTTGTCTATAAAACCTAATACCCTAATAGCCTTGTGAGTGTGGTCTTTCACAGATATCGCAACTTCGAAGTCCGAATGAGGTGGTATGGGTGTTTTTTCTTTTGTCGCATGTACGACTACTTTTTTAGGGTTTTTTAGAAAAAACCTCGAGCTCAGTCTTCGTTCGTTCTCACGCTCAAAAATATATGAGAACGTAACCGAGTATAATTTTTCTTGTCTTTTCATACTCGTCATGGTAACATGAAAATGACGAATGTAAAGGATTATCCTTCAATCTCTTTTCACGCTCCATAAAAATGAAAAGATTGCCGAGCGATCTTGTTCTTTTCACGCTCGTTAAAGTATTTGAAGAAAAAGTTCGACAGGCGATAGTTTATCACTTTTTCGGTCTCGTCAAACTCTTTTGCAAAAAAGGAACTGGGAGAGTTCTCTTTAAGTGTTTTTTAGACTCTCAAAACATGAAAACCCCCCAAGTTTTCTGTCCTTGGACTCATTAAACAAACATTGAAAGACCCGCAATGGGACCGAACCAGTCCTTCCTAGGGTTTGTTAAATATACTCCGAGGGACTCATCCGAAGAATAAAGAGGTACTCGCCAAAAATGGTGGGCAAAATTTTTGGAAAGGGATGTGTTTTCGTATTCTTATTAATGGCAGTAAGTGTCACTCTTCAACATGACACCCCCTATTCATCATTTGAATCTAGGTTGGGAAATCCATTTGTCTCTCATTCGACTTGCTACAAGGTCATATCTTGGGTCGTCTTTGAGTCAATGCTGCCAAGTCCTTGGTCATGTCGTTCATATGTTCAAGAGAATTTCACATGAGCCCTCTATTGAGTCGACCATCTGAGTTGTCCATTCTTACTATGTCGACCTTCCCTGTGTCCGTTTTGACCCGTATTCATACTTTGTTTCATCCTCAAAATATGTTACTTATTTCATGTCATTGATGGGGGATACATCAAGGCCCTCCTGTGATGAGTCTTGTTCTGTCGACTCCAACTCATTATCCAGAAATGAGACTAAGAAATCATTTAGTACCTTGTAACCTGCATGCCTTAATTGCAGATCTCTTTGCTTTTGATAAGGGTTTCACATCATTGATCCCTGATCGAGAGATTTCGCCGCGTGCTCAACTTTAGCTCATTGATTCGCATTCATTCGGATTGTACTTCGATACCTTGGGAGTCATTGACATCAATGGTGATTACCCTTGCACTTGTTAATGGTTTTCATCAATCACTGGTAATCAAGTGGTTTCTACCATGTTCGACTTCAACACATGTAATCACATGGCTAGATTCGTACTTTTAGGTGACGGGATTGAAGACCCTGGGTCTCATATTTTTGACCCAGGCTACGATGGAGTATGTATGATTTGTATCAGCACATAGATCCACTTTGTATGTCATGTGGCTATGTCGTCTTAATTCAAGTCTTCTCGTATAGATCCACAATGTATTCCTGGTGGCTATGTAGCATTTTGATGGCATGGATCCACGGTGTATGATTGGTGGCCATGACCTACGCTTATGATTCCATTCATTTGTGATCTGAGCATGGGAATGCCTACCTCAGAACTGGTATTATATTCTGCAGATGCTTGGTTGTTTACAAGTTTTCGATTAGGTGTGCTCCTTGTTTCTAACACACGCATGCATTTTACAAAGTATTTTGGCTGTCATAAGTTCCGGCCTCATACTTTGGGGGGCATTCTGTTACACATGATTTTGGTCACTCTGGTGATGTCTCTACAAGTGATGTATTCAGGCTCCCACAAGGACTTTTTTCCTGAGAAAAGTGACTGCTTTCTTCTTCCAAAAAACACATTTTTAAGATGAGTTCGTAGGCTGCCTATATTACAGGGTGAGAAAATCCTTCATTCTCGTAGGAAACCCAAACTTAGGGTGTGAACTGTTCACAGTCTTCTCTATAGGTAGGGTGTGAACCTGTTTCAAAGCTTGGAAAAGAGAAGAGGTCACGAAGGTTCTAGAAGGGAATCTTCTAGAAAATGAGTTGGCATTCGCATGGTTGGCATCCTACTGACTTCTTAGATTTAGTGGGATCATCCAAATCCATTTAACCATCTCTCATTCTTCTATATATTGAAAGTTTTCACATGGAAAATTTTAAGCAAGATTGAATGAAGAATTGGTGAAAGAATTGTGTGAAGAACTCTATTTGGACAGAAGCTTGAAGACTCTATTCGGTCTATCAAGTTGTATTGGGTCTTCTTCATGCAAATGTAGAGCAAGTGTGTGTGTTGGAACCAAGGGTCACTGAAAGGAAGCTTGCAACATCAAGGTGATCTGGTTGTATCTTCTACTTTCATTTAAGATAATACAATGACATGTCCCTTTCCCATAAAATCACTCTTATTTTCTTACATAACTCCTTGATCATATGCATAGGTTGACATTGAATATACTTTTCTATCTTCACTTTGGTTAGTTTGTGTTGTCTTGGACCCAATTTCACAAGACCACCAGAGCGAAGCAGGAACAACAGAGACCTAGGGAAGCGATATAAAGGTATGTCACTCATTCCTTCTTAGTAGTAGATTCAATGACTGCAACTTAGAGAAAGAGTCGTGCCCTGTCATGTTTTGTTCTAGATCCAGGTGGATATAGGGAGATATGTTAGTGTATTCACCTACCAATTTATCTGATAACACCAGTGGCCCTTACAAAATGGGTCTCCAATATCATACCCATCACCAAGAAGAAAGGCACAATTCAAGTATGTGTTGATTATAGGGACCTTAACAAGGTTTGTCCTAAGGACAATTTCCCCACCCCATTCATCGATCAAATCATCAATTATTGTTACGGATGTGAATTATTCTTATTCATGGACAACTTCTCTAGCTATAATCAAATTGAAATCATATCAAAGGACCATCAAAAAACCGCTTTTATATGCCCATTGGGCACTTTCACTTATCGAAAGTTATCCTTTGGTCTAAAAAATGTTCGTGCCAGTTTCCAACGGGCCATGTATTATGATTTCCATGACATTAAACATATCATGCAACCTTATCTAGATGACCTACCTGCCATATATCCTAAGTGACAATATCATATCGATCATATACAAAAAATATTTATTCGTTGCCGACATTACAACATCTGTCTCAATCCACACAAGTGCATATTTGTTGTGGAATCTAGTTGTCTCCTTGGTTTTATTGTATCCAGGTTTGGGATTAGAGTTGATCCCCTTAAATTTGAGGCCATTATCAATTTTCATCCTCCCTTTACTATTAACCAACTTCAGAAATTGCAAGGACATGAAAAATTGTTAAGATGGTTCGTCATCAACTACACAAAGATTACTAATGGTTTCATGTGATTACTTAAAAAGGGAGCTCCATTCATTTGGGACAAACAATATCAACATTCTTTCGATAGACTAAAGAACATTCTTACATTCACTCCGCTATTGAAACCCCCAAATTATAATCAATATTTTATCTTATATCTTGCAACATCCAATATTATTATCAGAATAGTCTTAGTCCAAACCGATGAACACCATAACGAACATCTTATTTACTACCTCAGTAAAGGATTAGTTGACACTGAACTTCATTATCCTTATGTCGAGAAGTTGGCACTGGAAACACTTTTCACTGTCCAACGATTACAACATTACATTCTGCTTTGAACTACTATTGTTATATCTGACGAAAATCCTATGCAATATATATTTCCACGTCAAGTATTGGGAGGTTGCTACTCGAAATGGATTTTCTTATTACAAGAATTTGACCTCAATTTCTCTACCCTCAAATCCAAGAAATCCTTAGTATTTGTAGAATTAATGGTCGATATTCCCCGATTCATTGACAAATCAGTGGTCCAAGATTCATTACCTGATGAATATTTGTTCATCATCGACTCTTTTTACCTCTGTTATGGAGACATCCTCATTTATCTCTAGACACAATGTTTCCACGCTCAAATGTCCAAAGGTGATGATCGTCGCATACACCATCAATCTCGACACTACGTCATCATTGTTGATACACTTTTCCGTCGTGGGCTAGATATGGTGTTACACCGATGTGTCATCCATTAGGAAGCACAAAAAAATATTATTGACTTCCTCTTAGGAGCATTTGGTGAGCATCTTTCTGGGATAGCTACTGCCCATAAAATCTTATGCACATGGTATTTTTGTCCCACAATTTTTAAAGATTGCATGAATGCAGTCCAAAAATTCCACCCGTGCCAAATTTTTTCTAGGAAAATACATGCACATTCTGCTCCCCTACATCTCAGTGTTTCAGTTGGCCCCTTTTCTAAATGGGGCATTGATTTTACCACATGTAAAACCCCTTCTGTTGCTGGTCATAATTACATAATTATAGTCATTGATTATTTCACTAAATGGTTTGAAGCCATGCCCACATACTCCAATGACACCAAAACTGCAACATTATTCATATTCAATCATATTATTGTAAGATTTAGTGTACCCATGTCTATTGTGATCGATCATGGATCACATTTTTGTAATAGAATAATGGCTGAGTTATCTACCCTTTTTCATTTTGACCAAGAGCACTCTTCTCCTTACTATCCAAAAGAAAATGGTCAAGTTGAGTCCATTAACAAGGTACTCAAAAAATGCTCCAAAGGATGATTGGAAAACATAAATCCAATTGGCATATAATGTTATTCTCAGCCTTATGGGCATATCGAACCTTTTCCAAGACTTCCACGGGCTTCACACCCTTCCAACTTGTGTATGTCTTGGAGGAAGTACTACCCATTCAATGCAAAATTCCTTCACTTAAGCTAGTTGTCGAACTCTTTTCTGATACCTCTGCTGAAGAAGAATGAATACTATACTTATCCCGCCTTGATGAGTGATGTTCTAAGGCCATCATTGATAAATAATCCCACCAAAAGCGAGTAAAGTCATAATATGATTAAAAAATTCACCCTCAAACTTTTTCAAAAGGTGAATTGGTGTTGGTATACAACCAAGACCGTGATAAATTGGGCGTAGGAAAATTCGACCCCTTGTGGCATGGCCCCTATGTTTTCAAACATGCTCTTAAAAAGGGAGCATATGAGTTAGCTGATTACGCAGGAAATATCCTTCCGGAGCCCCATAATGGGATCTACTTTAAAAAGTACTACGCATAAGCCTCACGCTATCTAATTCTTTTGTACCATATGTATTATAGTATGATACGGTTTCTTTTGTCTTCCTTTTTATGTGATAGTGTTTGTCAATATGCTTATCCTACTTAAATTATTGAGCTACAAATGTCGTTGTTTCCATCACCCTATTTTGGATACGTAGATGGAGCTAGTTGCACCTCTCGGAATATCACTTCCACTGCCTGGATGATTCTTTCACCCACCAAAGATACAATCAACTATGTGGGAATCTATCTAGGACTTGCAATAAAAAATGTTGCATAATACATTGTCATCATTGGACTTCTGACCGAAGTATCTGTTGGTTGCAGAGCGTGATTATCTTCCTGATTCATAGGTAATTTGTTGTCAGTCTTGTTTATACCCCATGAAGAATTTACATCCTGGAAGACTGTACACCCCTCCATGTGGGGGATTTTCAAGGGGGGCTTCCCCCCCTATGGGGTCTAGGGGTGAAGCCCCTGAAGGAAAAATTCTATTGTAAATGTATACTGTAATTTCATAGTAAATTTGGACAGTACATTATAATGTCGCAAATCTGACAATAGAAGTTATGTTAGGGTTTTTTTCCCTAGAAGGAAACCCTCTTTTATGAGGGAAATGCATTGTGGCTATGTATCATTGTGAATATTGTATTATGAGAGAGCATACTGTGAGAGAAAGAAGAGGAAGTTACAATGGGTGTGTTGTAGGTTGTATCCCTTCATTTTCTAGATAATAAAAAGGAAGGACTTGGAATTTCTCTAGTGGACATAGCCCACATTGGGTGAACCACGTATATCTGCGTCTCTATTGTATTGTGTATCTTATATGCTTTATTTCTACATTTTTTTTTTATTATTTCTCTGCAATCCCATTTTTCTAACAACTGGTATCAGAGTGAAAGGTAACTCGTAGGAAAATAGGGTTCTTGGTTTGAGTGGGAGCAATGGCGGAAGATGGAAAGTTTAGGGTCGAGAAATTTAACAACCAAAACTACTAGTTATGGAAGATGCATATGGAAGATTATTTATATAACAAGGATCTACTCCTACCATTGGGTGGAATAGAAAAGACATCGGTGACCATAAAGGATGAAGAATTGGAGGTTCTTGACAGAAAGGCACTAGGAATGATACGGCTAAGCCTGAAAACGTCGATGGCTTTCAATATTTAGAAAGAAAAGAAAACAAAGGTGTTGATAGATGCATTGGATAAACTGTATGAAAAACCACTGGCATCTAATAAAGTATTTATAATGAAGATATTATTTAATATGAATATGTCAGAAGGTGGGTCTGTTGTAGATTATTTAAATGAATTTAATACAATTACTAATCAACTAAGTTATGTAAAATTGGACTTTGATGATGAGGTCTGGGATCTTCCAATACTGTGTTGATTGCTAGAAAGTTGGAACGAATTGGTCATGGTTGTAAGTAACTATGTCTCTGGTTCAAACACTTTGAAATTTGATGATGTTTTTGGTGTTATCCTTAGTGAGGAAATGTGACAGAAAAGGACAGGTGAGACATCAGGTAATGCATTAAACATGGAGAACAAGGGAAGACAAAAGGATAGAGAAAAGGGCTCAAGGAACCGATGGAATTCTAGGAAGGGCAGATCCAACTCCAGACTGGGAAAGATAGAGTTATGGAATTGTGGGAAGAAAGGACATTTGAAGAAATATTGCAGAGCTCCAAAGAAATAAAGAGATGGAAAAACATGAGAAAAATCAGGAAGCCAATGTAACAAGTGATGTGTTACAACATGATTTGATTCTTTCTATAGATAATATTTCTGAGTCTTGCGTAGTAGATTCAGGGGATTCATTTCATTCCACAACCCATAGGAAATATTTTCTATATTATGTTCAAGGTGATTTTGGACAAGTTCATTTGGGTGATGATGCACCATGCAAAATTGTTGGAATGGGAAAGGTAAATGTAAAGCAAAGGAATGGAAACCAATGGTTGTTGAAAGAGGTAAGACATGTTCAATATCTAAGGAAAAGTCTAATTTCAACAAGGAAATTGGTAAGTGAAGGTTGTATATCCATATTTACAGATAAGATGTGGAAGTTCACCAAAGGATCACTGGTGATAGAAAAAGGAGAGAAGGTAGGTACATTGTATTGATGTACTGGTAATACTAACTCTTCTATATCTTTAGCTTCTACAAGAGTGGATACAACATTGTGTCATCATAGGCTTGAACACATGAGAGAGAAGGGGATTTAGATAATTCACAAAATAAATTTGTTTCCAGATCATAAAAAAAATGATTTGGATTTTTGTGAGCGTTGTGTTTATGGAAAATAGAAGAGAGTCATATTTCTAGGAGTTAGAAAAGAAAAGAAGAGTGAAAGGTTATAGCTTGTGCATGCAAATGTATGGGGACAAGATCATGTATCATATCTTGGTGGATCTCGTTATTATTTTACTTTTAATGATGATGCAACTAGAAAAACTTGGGTTTATTGCATTCGACAAAAATCTGATGTTTTTGATACTTTTAAAAAATGGAAATCTTTGGTTGAGAATGAGATAGGAAAAAGGTTGAAGTGTCTCAGATAAGAAAATGGAGGTGAATTTTGCGGCAAGGAGTTTGATTATTGCTATTCATACCATGGGATTCGTAGAGAGAAGACAGTTCCAAGAACACCACAAGAAAATGGTGTGTCAGAAAGGATGAACATGGCAATCATGGAGTGTATAAGGAGTATGAGATTGCATGCTGGTTTTCCCTTACAGTTCTGGGAAGATGTTGTAGATAATGTTGTTTACTTAATAAACATAGGACCTTTAATCTCTTTGGATGGTGGAATTACAGAGGATGCATGGACAGGTAAAAAGATAAACTATTGTTTTTTGAAGACTTTTGGTTTTGAAACATTTTCCCATATTGATAAAGAAAATAGAACACAACTTGAGGTAAAATCAAAGAAGTGTACCTTTATTGGATACAATGTTAATGATTTTGGTTGTTTATTATTGGATTATGAAAATCACAAAATCATTAGGAGTAGAGATGTCATATTCATTGAGAAGGTCATGTACAAAGATAAGTTGCAGGGAAAGAAACATGAAAAAGAAAAACCAAAATACACATTTCTTGATGAGATCACTGAACAAGAAATTCCAAAGGTACCAGAAAATAAAAATGTATAACAATAGGAGCAACCTGTACCTCAAAATCCTGCAAGTGTTGTTAGAAGATCTACCAGGTTAAGTAGACCCCCTGAATGATACTCTCCTTCATTGTATTATTTATTGTTGACTAATTCTGGTGAACTAGAATGTTATGAAGGGGAAATGAAGGTAGACACTAAAAAGAAGTGGGAGCAAGTCATGAAAGAGGAAATGGATTCCCTGGAAAATAATTAGACTTGGGATTTGGTTCTATTTCCTGTTGGAAAAATAACATTGCAGAATAAATGGGTTTACAAGTTGAAGGAAGAACATGGAGGGAAAAAGCGGTACAAGGCTAGACTTGTTGTAAAGGGGTTTGCACAAAAGAAAGGTATATATTTTGATGAAATATTTTCTCCTATTTTTAAAATGACTTCAATTAGGACTATTTTAGGTATTGCGGAAGTAGAAGATTTGCATCTTGAACAATTATATGTAAAAACAAATTGTCTCCATGGAGATTTGGAGGAAGCGATTTATATGCAACAACCATAGGGGTATGAGGTCAAAGGGAAGGAAAATTTGGTATGTAGGTTGAATAAGAGCTTGTATGGCCTAAAACAAGTTCCAAGGTAGTGGTATTTGAAGTTTGATAGGTTTATGACAGAACAAGGTTATAGTAGATGTTATTATGATCACTGTATTTATTTTAAAAGGATAGAAAATGGAAGCTATATTATCTTTCTATTGTATGTAGATGACATTATTGTTGCAGGTTCTAATATGCAGGATATAAATGTGCTCAAGAAGAAAATAGATAATTTATTTGTGATGAAATATTTGGGTGTTGCAAAGAAAATCCTTGTTATGAGAATAAAAAGAGATAGCAAAAATCACAAATTGACATTGTCTCAGGGTGAGTACATAGAGAAGGTGTTGGAGAGGTTTAGAATGCAAAATGAAAAACTAGTTAGTACACCTTTGGCCAACCATTTAAAATTAACCAAGGAAATGTGTCCGAAGACACATGAAGAGATAGAATACATGTCCAAGGTCCCTTATTCATCAACAATTGTCATCTTGATGTAGGCGATGGTTTTCACAAGACCAAATATTTCACATGCAATGGGAGTTGTGACTAGGTATATGAAGAATCCAGGTAAAGAACATTGTGAGGAAGTAAAGTGGATCCAGGTGATAAAGATAGAAGCAGGAGCACCACATGGTATGTTTTTATTGTAGGTGGAATAACAATAAGTTGTATTTCAAAACTACAGAAGGTTGTTGCACTTTTAACAACAAAGACAGAGTATTTTTCTACTACAGAGGCTAGTAAAGAGATGATTTGGTTACAAAGGTTTATGGAGGAATTAGGAAAGAAGCATGAGAATAACAGGTTGTACTGTGACAATGAGATTTCCATTCATCTTGTAAATAACTCATGTTTCCATTCGAATACTAAGAATATACAACTCAGGTACCATTTCATACGATCTATCTTGGAAGATGGACATTTGAAGTTGGAAAATATACTCACTAGCCAGAATCCTGAAGACATGTTAACAAAGGGAGTAACCAGGGAGAAAATGAGTTCCTACACAATTTTAGTTGGTCTTCAAGAATGAAGGTGAAGATGAGAAATTGTCCAGGTCCAAGAACGATCATAGTCCAATAGATACATCAACGATTGAGTTGTTGAGATTAGTCTCCAAGTGGGAGATTGTTGGTTGTGGAGCCTGATTATCTTCCTGATTCATAGATTTTTTGTTGTCAACCTTCTTTATAGCCCATGAAGACTTTACACCTTGAAATATTGTACACCCCTCCATGTGGGGGAGTTTCAAGGGGGGCTTGCCTACCCTACGGGGTTCGGGGGAAAGTAGGCCCTCGACGGGGGTTCGGGGGCGAAGCCCCCGAAGGAACAATTTCCTTGTAAATGTATGTTGTAATTTCATAGTAAATATGGACCATTCATTATAAGGTCACAGATATGAAGGTAGAAGTTATGTTAGGGTTTTTTTTCCTTACAAGGAAACCCTCTTTTATAAGGGAAATATATTGGAGCTATGTATCATTATGAATATTTTATTCTGGGAGAGGAAATTGTAAGAGAAAGAAGATGAAGTTATAGTGGGTGTGTTGTAGGTTGTATCCCTTCATTTTCTAGATAATAAAAAGGAAGGACCTGGAAATTTATCTGGTGGACGTAGACCACACTGGGTGAACCACGTATTGTGTATATTATGTGTTTTATTTCTGCATTTGTTTTTATCTTATTTCTCCGCAATCTTGTTTTTCTAACAACATCTACTTTGGGCATACGTAACCTGATAGTATGCCTAGATTTTGAGCTCTTCATTTCACACCTCAACATGACTTATTCTATTCGGCATCTTATCCTTTTTCGTAAATATTTAAGGGTACGACTCTTAGAACGATCATTTCATTTTATCACTTATCAACATATACCAAGAAAATTCAATTCTTTAGCTGACTCACTAGCAAATTTTGTGTTGAATTGGCATCTACTTCATTAAAGAAGCATTACATTAAAACATCCATTGTATAAACCATTTCATCACACACACACACACACACACACATATATAAAGTCTATCCAGAAAATATCCAAAACTGGTATAACATAACAAAATTGGGCTTTTCCCCCATATATCCGCAACATAAAATGCACCAAACATCCATCATACTAAAAGAGCACTAGTCATCCCGAGGATCCCTCTAGTCATTATAACAAATGACTACTTGCACGACCTCCCGTAGAAGGTCCCAAAACTGGTTCCCCACACCTACTACTCTCCTTTGCATACACAAAGGTATATCATCCATATGTGGCAATAGAATGCCCACAGTTAAACGCTCAAGATTCTCCTCGAGATATTCCAAGAGATTTGTATCATCTCTTCCACCATGAGGTTCTCTACCAATACCTAGATGTTCACCTCGCCTATTTAGTGGTGAGATACCTGTTGGACGTGATGGCACACAATCTTCCCATCACAAATTATTTTTTATGTTAAACACAAAAACATTTATATATCATAAAATCACAAAAACATTAAAAATACAAAACAAAAATATATATTCTGAAAATTAATGTTTCTTACAAAACTTATCACTTAATGTTTCCCCCTCGGGGAGAACCATATCTATATTGTCATAGTAGTCCACACTGTGATATGCATAATCACCTATATCCACTATCTGACGATCCCAATATCAAAACAAATTGGCATCAAAATGGAATTGTGATCCCCTTGAGTTGAGACAACAAATCTGTCCATTTCTTCATAGTTGGATCTCTATACCCAACATTTTCCACCACATCCCATGTACATGATGAAGGAACTCACTCGAACAATAAATATGATAAATTGGATCCATAACAAAATTTCTTTTGTCGACCCAACCTACACTTGGTCAACTGGTCCTTCATGTTTTCCAAAACTGAAGGACAACAATTATATACTCTAGGGGGTAGACTCATCATTGCATAATCTACTTGGATCCTCAAAGCCAATTATGGCACAGTACTCCCTAATGCCCATGTAATGGTGAGTAAAACGGTGTGTAAGTTCAAGTCCGTGACTTTGTTGGATTACTGAGAGGGGGGGTGAATCAGTAATAGATCAATTTAATCCCTTTTAACCATATAATCTAAGTGTTATATCAATGAAGCATTATAATCCAATAACTATAGAGTAAATAAGCAATGAACAAATGAACAATCATACACATACACAGTACACCAGTGTTTTACATGGAAACCCAAATCGGGAGAAAACCACATAATGCTTTTTCTTATATGTCTTG
>JZKD02S2171524.1:487186-504614 GCA_000966675.3 Picea glauca
AAGACAAAACATATTCCCATAAAATATCATTTTCTGAGAGAGCAGGTCACCAATCAGATTGTTCAGGTCCATTACATTCCCACTACAGAACAGATTGCAGACATCTTTACTAAGCTCCTAGCCAAGACACCGTTTGAATACCTTAGACATAAGCTGGGTGTCATTTCGTTTCACACCTAAAAGAGTCCATCTTGTTAGGGGGAGATTTGTATTGTTTGAATATCTAATGCCTCCTAAAATTACTACAATAGCTCAGGGGGAGCTTGTCTCTTCTTTGACATTGATGTCAAAGGGGGAGAAAAGAATTCGGGTGCCTTAGTTGCCATCAATGCCAAAGGGGGAGATTGTTGGCAAATGTTTCATAGGCAGCGTATGCTTGTCAATGATGGAAAGTAAAGCACTGATGATGGCTTGAGTACAGAAGCAATGATCAACAACGCAGTGATATTCAGGAAGATAAGTTCAGGTTGATCGAATGATAGAAGGCCCGTAAAGCTTGAGAAGCATTTCTGATCATTGGATCCATTCAAAATTCCCGAAAGAACGAGAGTCGTCAGATCTGAATGAAGACAAGAAGAGTGCACTGAAAAGAGGACAGATCTCAGACGTTAGATCCAAGCGCAGGACCCGACCACCGTTGGATCGAGGAGAACCTGCACGATCCTTTAAGAACAAGGAGAAGCGGGCGTAATCGTGATATGTGAAATCGTGACTTAATCTGAGCCGTCAGATCGAGGTTGATCTGGACCGTTGATTCCAGCCAATGGAGAGGCATCGAGGATCGAGAGTTGGACATGACAAAGAATTTTGACATCAAGAATCCCGATTCCGCGATATGCAATATCGCGATTCAATCGCAGCCATTGAATCGAGAATGAGATCTGGACCGTTGATCCTCTGCATGGAGAATCGAGGATCGGGACTTTGAAATGACAAAATCATTTGACCTCAAGAACCCCGATTTTGTGATGTGTGAAATCCTGACTGAACTTGAACCGTCCGATCAATATGTGATCTAGACCGTCGACCCAACTCATGACAGCAGACCACATCAGCTAGGGACATGTGGCACAATCAGGTAATGACAAGTGTTAGACTGATTCAACATTTCAGGCACATGTAAGTCATGAATCAGAGTGACATGTGGCAGTATTCAACACGTGTCAATCCACTTGTGACGTCAGCAGATGGACACCATATCGGAGTTTCATGGATCGCGACTTGGAGAGTCGAGATGATTCATCTCCAGATTCATGAGATGCGAGATCGCGATTTAATCGTGGTCCATTGGATCAAGAGGACACGTGGCGAAAGATCATCATGTCGCTGAATGGAAAGTCAAAGGAACAGCGAGATGTGAGATAGCGATTTAATCATGGACCGTTGGATCAAGAGGATGCGTGGAGAAATATCAAAGCACCATAAAGCTCCATCTCGAAGTTTCGCCTATCGCAATGTGGAGTTACGAGCACCTCCATATAAGGATCAGGGAGATGCGAGATCACGATAAGATCCTGACCATCAATACACCAAAAGATGTGGACCATTGATCAAACTCCACCTCGGAGTTTCGCGAATCGCGAATTCAAGAGGCAAAGAACACAATGCAACAATTCACCATATGCAAAATTGTGATCTAATCTGATCCATCAGATCAAGATCAGATTTGGGTTGTTGATGTAACTCCATCTCGAAGTCTCGACTATAGTGACTTGGAGTGATGAGACCCTTCATCACAGGAACTACAAGATGTGAATTCACGATGAGATCTGGACCGTAGAATCATCGAGATCGTGGACCGTTGATCTTAGCTCCATATCGGAGTTTCGCCTATCACGACTTGGAGTGACGAGAATCTGCAACGAAGGAACAACAATATGCGAGATCACGATGAGATCAGGACCGTTGATTCATCAAGATCATGAACCGTCGATCAGGGTAGATGAAGATCAAAAGTTCGAAGTGCCTGTTACCATAGCCTATGGTCACCGTGTGTGATCGATAAAGAAGATGAAGAGTCTCAACTGCCATAGAGGCTGAGGAATCTCAGCATAACATCCAGTAATGCTGAACACGCAGGGCAAACCACCAGAGAAGCTGAAGAGTCACGATGATGATCAGATAGAGCACTCAAGAGGTGGAGGATAATGACGCAGAGTCTGCATGCAGAGGCATGGTGAACATTGCATGCACAAGGTGCACAGAAGCTATAAATACATGGTACAGAGAAGAGATGGGGCGACTGTTATTGTTCGAGTGATGGTAGTTGTTGATGTGGAAAGTGATTCATGTGTGAAGAAGGAAGATAGTGCAGCAGCTGAATTGAACTGAAGAGGAACTGTGCAGTGAATGGACATGGCGCACAGAGGATAAAATGTAGAAGAACAGACAGCGCAAGTGAGATGTGAAGAAAGGAAGTGTGGCAGAAAGAGCAACAAGATGCAACAGAATAGTGATAAGTCGGGTAAGCCATTGTTGAACATTATATCATTGTAATAAGTTTCAGAAGAAAAGATTTATAGTTCAGGGTGGTTGGGAGGTGCTAGGGAGGACTGTTGTCCTCAGAGGTTCAAGTGGGTGCTTGAACACGGGGAGTTGGTGCTTCCTTCTAGTTGGTGCTAGAGAAATCAGGGAGTCGGTGCTTCCTTTTAGTTGGTGCTAGAGAAAACAGAGAGTTGGTGCTCTCAGCGAGTTGCATCTTGCTAAACAGAGGTTGTAGCCTCATTATGAGTTGGTTCTCATATGTATGATAATGTAAAGAATGTAATTATTACTTATCATATAAAGAAAAAGAGGTTTTTACCCTGTATGGGTTTCCTCGGAAAATATCTGTCTCTGTGTTTCTCATATATGTGACTGATGCTAAATGTGCCTGTGTTTATTTCTCTGCATTATTGTGATCATCATTCATTGTTTCTGCAAAGAGTTTTAAAAGAAGCATAATTGTTTAAGCTCAGTAACAACTGATTCCCCCCCCCCCCCTCTCAGTTGTCCAACATAATAGTTTGATTTTGCTTATTTTTATGATTGAACTAGTTTTCTTTAAGTAGGGTTTTAATTTGCTTTCCTAGAACTATCCATCGATCATTCGTTCAAAGGTTACTTAGGGTACATAGTTTGAGTTTCTTAGTAGAGTTTGATCATTAGTAGTATTTTCTTGAGTAGATTATCCCTTAGATAGCCACTTCCTTAGTTAGACTATACTACTACCAACCCTTCTACCTTGGCATATATTTTGCTACAACTCTAAGTTTACTTACCCTGGGTTGACAATTTAATTGAGGGGTTTTAAAGTTTTTTTAGTGCATATAGAACACCGATCAGTTGCGATGGATGAGACCTCACTCTAATTTCTCGAGTTTTAGTATTGAGAAGGATTCCAGTATAAGCTTGAAGATATTATCCTATTAACCATATAGCCTTATCTCTAAATCCCTATAAGAACCAATAAATTTCCATGGGAAAGGAGAGAAAGAACTAGCAAAGTTTCTCTATCGTTTTGGTGGCAAGGCTTGGGAAAGGAGGTTGGAAGAAAGACATCTCTTGAGTTAACACCTGCAAGTTGTAATATTGCTAACTTGATTAATAGAATATATGTTGGATGTTTCCCTCTAAACTATTGTTCATGTAAGTTTGTTTGTTCATTGGTAAAGGATTGATATATTTGTAGATTATGACATATTATCGAGTTTAGAAGCATCCTTTGTTCGCATATCTGTTCCTATCTTAGGTATAGGAAGAATCTAAGGGAGCTAAGCTCCTGCAGGGTATAAAATCCCTACAACACTTGTTGAGGTGAGTGATGTCCCTAAGCAGTTTCGTAACGAGGTGAATGGAGATAAATCGGTGGATGCTTCGTCGAGGGTTGAGAATCATGTTGACCTAGACAAGAATCAACTAATTGATTATAAATCTATTGAATTTACATGGTCCTCTTTAATTTGGTTTTTGTGGGCATGGTTTTCTTGCTAGATATATGGGTGTTGATCTATTGGGTTTGTTGAGTTTTGTTCCTATGGGGCTTAGGGGGGATTAGTTTAAAATACAGGGTTTGTTCTCATGAAAAGTGGAGATGGGGTTTTTATAGTGGATCCCTCTTATGGATTAGAGTCTAGTGACGGTAGTGAAGTATCTATATCTTCAAAATGGGGATTTGTGGTGGTGTATAATAAAAGGTACAATTTGTGACCTAGAAAATAGGGGATTTGGGTTGTTGGTGGGGATGTTGAGGGAAATTTTGAATTTTTAAATGGAAAGGGTGGTAAGAGTTTAGGGAGGGGTAGGATATCTAATATTATTACTTCTTAAGAGAATGTAAATCTGGAGGTATTACTTGGTAAACAAATTTCTATCACACGAGTTCTTAGAGCCAATAATACCCTTTCTAGGGGTATCCCATGATTTTGTTTTCCTTCAACTATAGAGGTATGGGTAGCCTCCCAGCAAACATTTCCATAAAAAGGTTGGTTGATGTTTACAATCCTAATACCATTTTTCTATAGGAGACCATGATTGTGGTGTTGAGGAGTCTGATATCTCTTTAACTCAACATCAAGAACCAAACCCGTCTAAGAGTCCCAATTAGACTTGTAAGTGTTTGATGAGTGGTAAGATTCTCCATATTCACGATGTGGATGGAATTATCAATGGGATTTTATTCTGATTGATAGATATGTATTTTCTGTTTAGCCTTTCCTCAGGCTATGGAATCATGTTTTTGGTTATTTTATAACATTTAAAACAAAATAAAGATAGAGATTTAAACAAGATGACAAAGGAAAGATAACTATCTGTTGGGGGAAGGCTGGGTTGCCGGATAACCTTTATACCATAGCATGCAAATGAATAAGATCTAAACTACTTCAAATTATCATTAATACCATTTTTATTAGTAGACATTCAACATTGTTTGAGATAACGCTCACATAAAAAATATATACACATGACAAGAAGTTAGTGCAAGAAAAGTAATTTCCAATGCTCTATTATCAATCATAGGTTAACACAATCAATTTCTATTAATAAACTGGAATAAAAGAATTGTTACAAAATCATAATATAACTTTAAATAGCATATACATTAACTCTTACTCAATACAACAACAAATATTGAATCTGCAGACATAGATAATCCCCCTTGGTCCAACCACATTCATGCCTTAGATTAAAGAAGTGTCTTTGGCTTTAAACATAACTTCTTAATTAAAATAACTTGCACATAAATAGTTCTCTTACAAAAAATTTAGAAAAATTATTTCTCTCCAAAACCATCAAGCCTTTCTAACATACAAAAGATGCCTATTTATCACAGATGTGGAGGCCTTCGACCAGTGTGGAACTGAGGCTTAGCTATACACATCGACTGTAAAATGACTTATTAACTTAACTAAAACACAATGATGGAGAATTTTAATGAATACTCTAAACTTGAATTAACAAAAGGAGTGGTTTTTATCACACAAAAAAGACCACTTATTATGTCTGAATTTAAAAGAGTTTTGTGATTGAACAATTAAAAACTACTACTATCACTGAAGCTAGATCGATGCACATGCTAGGGTGAACCAAGATTTGGCAGGATATGACTGGGAGTGACAGAACTACATTTTGTATCGAACATTGGCATGCAATGTGCTGTTGGAGTCCACTAGGAGATATCTAGATGTTGGCAGTGTTTTTCCCCCACTTATCCCCTAGAGGAAAGAAACAAGTCATATGGCATTTTCCTGAGCCTCTGATATTCTTTCTGCAGTCTGGACATGTATTTTATCCATTCCTGTTTTGGTGCCCCTTTTTAAACATTTCAAAATGTGCCATAAATGTTTGTGAGACACTTCAAAAATCCAATGTTCGGGGGATTTGCCGTGTAGAATATTCATATCTCTTGGAGTCCTGGAATCCCGGAGTCATTAACCACCATTTATTGATAATTAACCTAGGATTTATCCTTAAACATTTGGTGTTTCGACACTTTGTCAATTCGAGGGTTCAGGAGATGTGAATGCTAAGTTTGAGAATCTCTTGGAGTTATAATGTTGTGGAGTGGCATGGAAGTTTGATAGCCACTTTGGTTGTTCGGGGCTCTGATACTTCAAAAATTCGGGAGTTTGGAGAACTATGCTCACTTTGAGATGAAATTCCCCAGAGTTATAAACTCCCATAGTGAAATGGTGGCGTGACATCATATCATTGACGTGTCATATAAAGAAGGGTGACACATGTCACTTCAAATGATGTAGATGACATACCCAAATATGCTTGAAATGAGTGCCAAGTTTCATGACAAGAAAGTTCCATGTGTCATGATAGAAGAGTCCCATGCATCTCAACTGATGGATGCCACGCGTCTTTGGCTCTTTGATGCTTCGTCACTTCGACACTTAAATGATTTGTGTTTTCTCTGGGTTGGAATCTCTCAAAGTGACAATCTCCCAAAGTCATTAATTCATGATTATTTCTAATTGATTCATGATTAATACATTTTAACTATTAAACATTTCAGGAGTTCGGGACTCTAGCTTTTCGGGGTTCAGTAGTTTTTGTGTTACTCTGAATGGAAATATTCCATAGTGGTGATCTCCCTTATCTGACGTCACAGTCACTAACGTGTCTGCATGAAAGAGAGTGGAACGTGTCACCCAGAATAGTGGATGACATAATGCAAATGACCTGAAATGAGTCCCATGTGTCAACGATCGATGGATTCAATGTGTCTTCAATTCTTCATTACTTCGACTCTTTGGATCTTAGGAACTTCAATGATCTATGCTTGTATTGAAGTAAAACCTCCCAGATGGCAGATCTCCCGGATCTGACATGGCAGTCTGATGTCATATCACCGACGTGTCACAGAAAGAAGGGTGGCACGTGTCACCTAGAAATGGGAAGATGACTTAACAAAAGGTGTCTAAAATAAGTTCCACGTGTCTCAACTAATGAATTCCACGTGGCTCTGGCATTTTGGCATTTGGGAGTTTTTGAAAAAAATGAGCTCAGACGTTTCAGTGCCAAAGTCGTAGAGTGAAGTTTGTGTAACTCTGTGATTAAACCTCGCTTTAGTTTCAGACTTTTCATGCACGGGAGATGTTAATCTACATCGACTGTTAGATCTCCACCATTGAATATTTGACCTATTTGTTTGGCTTGAAATCTAATACAGAAATGGACTGCTCTGAATTGTTGTGTCTTTCCTGCAGAAGCGTACTGCGCATACAAAGGACTTGGTGGTCCTAGATGTCTCCTGCACACACAAAAAACTTGTTGGATTTGTTGCACGCTCAATCAATGGAAAACATGATGAAAAGTATTTCGAACCAAATCACGACATGCAATTATCCTTCAAGAAAATATAAACAATTTGCGCAAAGAATCAATTAAGAAAGATAATGATGAAAAACCAAGTCATTTAGTAATGGGAAATCGACTCAACCAACCAAAAGGGGAATGGTTTTCAAAAAGGTGTTGGGAAAAATAGGGAGGGTTGTGATGAGCATTTCTTTTCAGAATCTAGGATTTTCTTTAGACATACATCCTTGGCTACAGTGTCATATCCTGTCGATGCCGACGATGTATCAACGATCGACGATTTGTGAATGTTAATGTTTCACAATTTCGTCCCTCGGAGTTCATTGATGCCAAAAATGTATAGACGATTGACAATTTGTTATGTTTGTCCGTATTTGTGATTTGTATCTTGGATCTCTCTGATTCCAAAAATGTATCGGCAAAGTTAAATAACTATAGTATAGAACAAAAATTGTCGATCGACGACTGTTGAATTTTTTTAAACCGTGTACATTTTTGGCCCTTCATGCCATGTTACTAAAAAAATCAATCCATCAATAAATTCAAACCAAACAAGAATAACCATTAAATAGACGCAATAACAACATATAAATGCATCCATCCCACAACACTGACTCTGATTAAAAAATGATAAGTGGTACCCAAAAAGAAAGAACCTTTTCTATTAATGTGTACACAAGTCAACATGTTCACAAATTCGGATCTTCCTGTGGGGTTTAGATTTTCCACCCCCTTTCCTTTTAACCTCAATCCATGTCCTTTGTAGATAAGAGTGGGATAGGGAGTCGATTAACATGAGGCCATTTATCTATCATTACTTTCTTACAGTTTTTCTCCGCTACCAACGAGCATCCATATCCCTAACAAAGTCACCTCGATATCACAAACCTTGCTCCGCTGCGAGCAAAAGTCCATAGTCACAACAAAGTTATATGCATACCCTCTCGAACTTTACACTCTTTTTATGGATCATGTTTTTTTGGCATAAATACTGAGAGTGAGTTAGAGAGGAGGATATTTGTTTTTTGACAAGGTGAAAGTGTTTAGGTGGAGCTTTTCCTAGCTCTGTCCCTAGGTACATGTGATTCTTTCCATCTAGCCATTTTTCCATTTAGCGTTACGAGGCCACTAGGAAGATATTTCATTGCTTCATGAGGTAGTATGCTTACAAAGACAAATATGATTTTGAAAATTTTGTATTTCGTCTCTTATTTTTCATGTAAGTGTAGGTCATGAGCAAAGTGTGATTTACCATATTTATTAAATTCAACCACTATCTTACTGAACAAAACTTAATTAAAAGAAAATAACAACCAAAAGAAAGAAATAAAAAAAAGGAGTTTGCAGTCGGTCTTCCCTAAAACCACACACTCATCCTGATCAAAATGTATGTTAAAAAGAAAAAAAAACTCAAACAATTCATCAAAAGACACATCTCTCTCTCTCTCTCTCTCTCTCTCGGAAGTTAGGGCACCATTAATGTAATTTGTTATTTTTAGAAGTGGTTTGACCCTCCAGTGGTCGACCACTTGGTCTGTAAAGATTATAAATACCACCATGGTGGTCATACAATAGGGAGAGAAGTCCAGGAAGTCATGTGTTAGAGGGAAAAGACAATTTCCCTCTGTTTTCCATTTTCATTTTTCCAGAATTGTGTAAAACTGTGTTTTTAGTTTTAATGGCGAATTTGTGTTGTTGAAGATCATGGTGTGCATTTGAAGAGTGACCATTACTTGCTGGGGGGGCCACCAACAGTATGGGTAACTAGTCTATGAGTTTATTTGTGAATTAGATAGCGTAGATGAATTTTTATTCATTTTACTTCTTTGTTATTTAATTTGTTGTTTATGATTTAAATAATTTAACTTAGTTTTTGCAGGCTATTATGAGGAATCTTGTTAGTATGCAATGAGTTATTAGTTAGTAGAAGCAAGCTTACAAAATTAGACACTAACCCCGTGTGTGATTAGATAGTAGATTAGACTTTCTTTACGCTGAAATAAAGTTTAAAATTAAGTTTAAAATAGAGTTTAGAACAGAGTTTTAGAACATAATTTTAATTCATGTTTTCTTTAACATGGTTTCGATGGATGGATAGTATTAGTTCTAGTTTTCATTTTTAGATTGCTTATTCAGTTACTATTTAGTTTTTTCTTATCTAGTTTTTAATTAATTTTCTTATTTTCTTACTTGTCATATGTTAAAATAGTGTTTAAATTTTGTTTATGAGCATTTTCTTTTTTGCAATTTGAATTGTTAAGATAGAGGTAGTTTAGTTTATTTCATGCAATTTCCTTCTTAGATCTAGGTTGCAATTTCAATTTGTAGTTAATGATTGAATTTAGTATAGTATGAGTTTGCTTACGTAGTATAGAGTGCAATTGAATTTCATAACGTAATCTCTTTGTTGGGACTCAGAAATGTCGTATTTCCATCCACCTTTCCCTTCACCAGTCTTCACATTTCATCGTCGCATTAACCTTTCATGATACCATTTTCATAATTAAATATGGGTTTAACCTTATTATTTTCAAAATCATTTATTTTAGTATTAAAAGGGAATTTGTGACTAAATATTAGAAAATTGACATGTTTTCATATATCTCAAAAATGTGTGAGCTTTATCATGTGTAGGAATATGTGAAGGATTAATTCAAAAGACTTCTCGAATACTTCCTCCACCATTTCAAGATTTGAGGAGATAAATCAATCCTAATCCAAGGAGAAGATCATGGAGATAAGGTTGGCATATCTTATCCAAGATATATGAGAGATATGTGTGAGGATTTGAAGGGATTGTATTTTGTAATAATGGGAAATGGGTTGAGAGAAAAGTGTATCTATAATTATGAGATGTTTATCTCCTTTTCAAAGCTCTCATGTATAAAAGAGAGTGCCCTCTCTTCATAAAAGAAAAAAAAAAGAATCATTATTATGTAGGAAGGAGAATTATTATTATGTAGATTGGAGGAGAATTGTTATGATGTAGATTGGAGACTCCTTTTGTAAACCTACTTGTTGAAGATTAATGAAAGTTTGGATTCATTGATTTTGTCTCTCTTAGAAGTTATCATTTGTTGATCTAAATATTCCATGTTGGCATCGGCAAGGGCCATCGATCCAGCTTGGTAAGCTTATTGTAAATTGATAGTGTAGATTTTCATTTCATGTATTTGTTATTTCGATTTCATGTTATTTTGTTTGATTTCACTATTCGAATTTGTTGCAAAGTGTGGTAATGTAGAAACAGTTGGATCTCCATATTTCACCATACATGATCTTTAATGGGGCATCCCACTTGTTAGTTTAGTTGTTTCAGGGGATAGAATCAAAGTTCATATTTTCCTTTCATGAGCCATCAATGAACAGGTCCATCACCTGGGCAAGATCTTTTTCTTGTTTATGATTTTTTCTTTCCATCTTTTGATTCGTGTGAAGATTGTTATTTTTAAGAGTGTGTTGGTTTCTAAATGGTTTTCTTATCTAATCTATACTAAACAGACATACGAACCTATCTTTTATCGACGCATATAGTGCATCAACTCTACTGATTACGGATCTCGGTTGATAATTTATGTTTGGTAATATATTATGCATATAATTGCACCAACACTCTTTATAACTGTTGATGATTAACGCATGAGTAATAAATCACATGGACATGTAGGATAATTGATGTTGTTTCCATAATGGGTAAGTTCTCACCGGATTGCCTAATTCACACTTTTCACTTTGCTATTGAAGTCAATATCGAGTTTATCCCTCTTGAATTATCTTTCATTATTAAGTGACATCATGATATTATAAGACACCGCAGACATTCACACAACCATCAAAACTGTATTTGAGTTTTTCTCGCTTTCATAGAGTAGAAGATAATTTTCTTTCTTTCATAGATTAGAAGATAGTTTTCTTGCTATTGTAGGATAGATAGTCTTCTTGCTTTGGTAAATTAAAGAGTAGTTTGCTTATCATAGATTAAGGATTAAATGTTAGTTACTCTTTGCTTTCAATTTAGTAGATTTCCTTTTGTAAGTTAGAGATAGTTTTGAAGTTTGATTTAAGAATAGAGTTCGCTTGCTTCTTAGCTTATTTAGTTTCTTATTGCATAATCTTAATTAGTTTACTTGCTGTAGAAGTTATCCTAGGTTAGTTAGTTGTTTCCTTGCTTTAATAGGTTAGTTTCTTACTTGTCTATTCTTGCTTTGATAGTGTATTTGCTTGTTTATTTACTTGCTTTCATGGGATAGTTTCTTATTGAATTTGAATAGGTTAATTAAAGTAGTTTGTCGTTGCTATTTGCTTATTAGATGAATAGTTTGCTTTTGCTTATTTTTATGATTGAACTAGTTTGATTTAAGTAGGGTTTTAATTTTCTTTCCTAGAACTATCCATCGATCCTTCATTGAAAGGTTACTTAGGGGACATAGTTTGAGTTGCTTAGTAGAGTTTGATCATTAGTTGTCTTTTCTTGAGTAGATTAGCCCTTAGATAGCCACTTCCTTAGTTAGACTATACTACTACCAGCCCTTGTACCTTGGCATATATTTTGCTACAACTCTAAGTTTACTTACCCCGGGTTGACAATTTAATTGAGGGCTTTTAGAGTGCTTTTAGTGCATATAGAACACCCATCAGTTGTGATGGATGAGACCTCACTCTAATTTCTTGCATTTTAGTCTCGAGAAGGATTCCGGTATAAGCTTGAAGATATTATCCTATTAACCATATGGCCTTATCTCTAAATCCCTATAAGAACCAATCCATTTCCTTGGGAAAGGAGAGAAAGAACTAGCAAAGTTACTTTGGCGTTTTGGTGGCAAGGCTTGGGAAAGGAGGTTGGAAGAAAGACATTTCTCGAGTTTACACCTGTAAGTTGTAATATTTCTTACTTGATTAATAGAATATATGTTGGATGTTTCCCTCTAAACGATTGTTCATGTAATTTTGTTTGTTCATTGGTAAAGGATTGATATATTTGTAGATTATGACATATTATTGAGTTTAGAATCATCCTTTGTTTGCATCTTTGTTCCTGTCTTAGGTATAGGAAGAATCTAAGGGAACTAAGCTCTTGCGGGGTATAAAATCCCTACAACACTTGTGGAGGTGAGTGATGTCCCTAAGAAGTTTCGTAACGAGGTGAATGGAGATAAATCGGTGGATGCTTCGTCGAGGGTTGAGAATCATGTTGACCTAGATAGGAATCAACTAATTGATTATAAATCTATTGAATTTACATGTTCCTTTGAATTTACATGGTCCTCTTTAATTTGGTTTTTGTGGGGATGGTTTTCCTTCTAGATATATGGGTGTTGGTCTATTGGGTTTGTTGAGTTTCGTTCCTTTGGCGCTTAGGGGGGATTAGTTTAAAATACAAGGTTTGTTCTTCTGAAAAGGGGAGATGGGGTTGTTATAGTGGATCCCTCTTATTGCTTAGAGTCTAGTGACAGTAGTGAAGTATCTATATCTTCAAAATGGAGATTTGTGGTGGTGTATAATAAAAGGTACAATTTGTGATCTAGAAAATAGGGGATTGGGGTTGTTGGTGGGGATGTTGAGGGAAATTTGGGATTTTTAGATGGAAATGGTCGTAAGAGTTTAGGGAGGGGTAGGATATCTAATATTATTACTTCTTAAGAGAATGTAAATTTGGAGGTATTACTTGGTAATCAACTTTCTATCACACGAGTTCTTAGAGGTAATAATACCCTTTCTAGGGGTATCCCATGATTTTGTTTTCCTTCGACTATAGAGGTATGGGTAGCCTCCCAGTAAAAATTTCCATAAAAAGGTTGGTTGATGTTTACAATCCTAATACCATGTTTCTGTAGGAGACAATGATTGTGGTGTTGAGGGGTCTGATATCTCTTTAACTCAACATCAAGAACCAAACCCGCCTAAGGGGTCCAATTAGACTTGTAAGCATTTGATGAGTGGTAAGGTTCTCTAGATTCGTGATCTGGATGGAATTATCAATGGGATTTTATTGTGATTGATAGATATGTATTTTCTGTTAAGCCTTTCCTCATGCTATGCAATCATCTTTTTGGTTATTTTCTAACATTTAAAACAAAATAAAGATAGAGATTTAAACTAGATGATAGAGGAAAGATAACTATGTGTTGGGGTAAGGCTGGGTTGCAGGATAACCTTTATACCATAGCATGCATATGAAGAATATATAAACTACTTCAGACTATCATTAATACCATTTTTATTAGTAGACATTCAACATTGTTTGAGATAACGTTCACAGAAAACATATATACACATGACAAGAAGTTAGTGCAAGAAAAGTAATTTTCAATGCACTATTATCAATCATAGGCTAACAAAATCGATTTCTATTAATAAACTGGAATAAAAGAACTATTACAACATCATAAGATAACTTTAAATAGCATATACATTAACTCTTACTCAATACAACAACAAATATTGAATCTGTAGACAGAGATAATCCGCCTTGGTCCAACCACATTCACGCCTTAGATGAAAGAAGTGTCTTTGGCTTTAAACATAACTTCTTAATTAAAATAACTTGCACATAAATAGTTCTCTTACAAAAATTTCAGAAAAAATCTTTCTCTCCAAAACCATCAACCCTTTCTAACATACAAAAGATGCCTATTTATCACATATGTGGAGGCCCTCGATGAGTGTGGAACTGAGGCTTAGCTATACACATCGGTTGCAAAACAACTTATTAACTTAACTAAAACATAATGCTGGAGAATGTTAATGAATACTCTGAAATTGAATTAAAAAAAGGAGTGTTTCTTATCACACAAAAAAGACCACTTATTATGTCTAAATTTAAAATAGTTTTGTGATTGAACAATTAAAAACTGCTACTAGCACTGAAGCTAGACCGATGCACATGATGGAGTGAACCAAGATTTGGCAGGATATGACTAGGAGTGACAGAACTACGTTTTGTATCGAACATTGGCATGAAATGCATTGTTGGAGGCCACTAGGAGATATCTAGATGTTGGCAGTGTTTTTCCCCCACTTATCCCCTAGAGGAAAGAAACAAGTCATCTGGCATTTTCCTAGGCCTATGATATTCTTTCTACAGTCTGGACATGTAGTTTATCCATTCCTATTTTGGCACCCCTTTTTAAACATTTCAAAATGTGGCATAAATGTTTGTAAGACACTTCATAACTCTGGCATTTGGGGGATTTGGAGCACAGAATATTCATATCTCCTTGAGTCTCAGACTCCTGTAGTCATTAACCACCATTTATTGATAATTAACCTAGGATTTATCCTTAAATATTTTGTGTTTCGACACTTCGTCAATTCGAGGGTTCGGGAGATGTGAATGCTAAGTTTGAGAATCTCCCAGAGTTATAATGTTGTGGAGTGACATGGAAGTTTGATACCCACTTTGGTTATTCAGGGCTCTGATACTTCAAAAATTTGAGGGTTTGGATAACTATGCTCGTTTTGAGTTGAAATTCCCCGTAGTGCTAAACTACCATAGTGACATGGTGGTGTGACATCATATCGCTGACGTGTCATATAAATAAGGGTGACACATGTCACTTGAAATAATGTATATGATAGACACAAATATGCTTGAAATGAGTGTCAAGTTTCATGATAGGAAATTTCCACGCGTTATGATAGAAGAGTGCCACGCATCTCAACTGATAGATGCCACGCGTCTCCGACTCTTCGACGCTTCGTCACTTTGACACTTCGATGATTTGTGTTTTCTCTGGGTTGGAATCTCTTGAAGTGACAATCTCCCAGATTCATTAATTCATGATTATTTCTAATTTATTCGTGATTAAGACATTTTAACCATTAAACATTTTGGGAGTTTGGGACTTCAACTCTTCGAGGTTCAAGAGTTTCTATGTTTATCTGAATTCAAATCTTCCATAGTGGCAATCTCCCTAATCTAACGTCACTGTCGCTAATGTGTCTGCATGAAGGAGAGTGGCATGTGTCACCTAGAATAGTGGATGACGTAACACAAATGACCTGAAATGAGTCCCACATGTCGACGATCGATAGATTCAACATGTGTTCAACTCTTCGTTACTTTGACTCTTCATCTCTTAGGAACTTCAGTGATCTGTGCTTCTCTTGAAGTAAAACCTCCCAGATGGCAGATCTCTCGGATCTGACATGGCAGTCTGATGTCATATCATTGATGTGTCACAGAAACAAGGGTGGCACGTGTCACCCGAAAATGGGCAGATGACTTAACGAAAGGTGTCTAAAATAATTTTCACGTGTCTCAACTGATGAATGCCACATGGCTCTGGCGTTTTGGCATTCAGGAGTTTTTGAAAAAGATGAGCCTAGACATTTCGGCGTCGAAGTCATAGAGTGAAGTTTTTGTAACTCTACGATTAAACCTCACTCGAGTTTCAGACTCTGCATGCACGAGAAATGTTAATCTGCATTGATTATTAGATCTCCACCATTGAAGATTTGACCTATTTGTTTGGCTTGACATCTAATCTCGAAATGGACTGCTTCGAATTTTTGCGTCTTTCCTGCAGAAGCGTACTGCATATACAAAGGACTTGGTGGTCCTAGATGTCTCCTGCACACACAAAAAACTTGGTGGACCTGTTGCACGCTCAATCAATGGAAAACATGATGACAAGTATTTCGAACCAAATCACGACATGCAATTATCCTTCAAGAAAATATAAACAATTTGCACAAAGAATCAATCAAGAAAGATAATGATGGAAAACCAAGTCATTTAGTAATGGGAAATCAACTCAACCAACCAGAAGGGGAATGGTTTTCAAAAAGGTGTAGGAAAAATGAGGGAGGAGGGGTGTGAGGAGAATTTCTTTTCGGAGTCGGGGATTTTCTTTAGACATACATCCTCGACTACAGTGTCATATCCTGTCGATGCCGATAATGTATCAATGATCGACGATTTGTGAATGTTAATGTTTCGCAGTTTCATCCCTCGAAGTTATTTGATGCCGAAAATATATCGACGGTCAACGATTTGTTATGTTTATCTGTATTTGTGATTTGTATCTTGGATCTCATCGATGCCAAAAACATATCGGCGATGTTAAAGAACTATACTATAGACCAAAATTTGTCGATCGACGACTGTTGAATTTTTTTAAACCGTCTACATTTTAGGCCCTTCATGCCATGTTACTAAAAAAATCAATCCGTCAATAAATTCAAACCAAACAAGAATAACCAATAACTAGACTCAGTAACAACATATAAATCCATCCATCCCACAACACTGAATTTGATTAAAAAATGATAAGTGGTACCCAAAAAGAAAGAACCTTTTCTATTAATGTGTACACAAGTCAACATGTTCGCAAATTCGGATATTCCTGTGGGGTTTAGATTTTCCACCCCCTTTCCCTTTAACCTCAATCCATGTCCTTTGTAGACAAGAGCAGGATAGGGAGTCCATTGGCATGAGGCCATTTATCTATCATTACTTTATTACAAATTTTCTCCACTACCAACGAGTGTCCATATCCCCGACGAAGTCACCCCGACATCACAAACCTTGCTCCGCTACCAGCAAGAGTCCATAGTCACAACAAAGTTATATGCATACCCTCTCAAACTTTACACTCTTTTTATGGATCATGTTTTTTTGGCATAAATACTGAGAGTGAGTTAGAGAGGAGGATATTTGTTTTTTGACAAGGTGAAAGTGTTTAGGTGGATCTTTTCCTGGATTTGTCCCTAGGTACATGTGATTCTTTCCATCTATCCATCTTTCCATTTAGCGTTACGAGGTCACTAGGAAGATATTTCATCACTTCCTGAGGTAGTATGCTTACAAAGACAAATATGATTTTGAATTTTTTTTATTTTCCCAGCGTCTCTTATTTTTCATGTAAGTGTAGGTCATGAGAAGAGTATGATTTACCATATTTATTAAAGTCAACCACTATCTTACTGAACACAACTTAATTAAAAGAAAATAACAACCAAAAGAAAGAAATAAAAAAAGGAGTTCACAGTCGGTCTTCCCTAAACCCACACACTCATCCTGATCAAAATGTATGTTAAAAAGAAACAAAAACTCAAACAAATCATCAAAAGACACACATTTCTCTCTCTCTCTCTCTCTCTCTCTCTCTCTCTCTCTCTC
>JZKD02S2171524.1:529425-544457 GCA_000966675.3 Picea glauca
TGCCTATTTTCTTTGCAATGTCAGCTATTTTACACGGTTGTTGGATATCTAAAACTAAATGTATCAAAATTTTTATTTTTACATGCTTTACTAGTATCCTTGTTGGTTGGAAACAGTTCTTTACCTCTGCAGGAGCAACGTGAGATATAGATGTAATTTGTATGGGATATGTTGTCTAGAGCACTTTATTGTTATCGTAGTGCTTGGGAAGCTTGTAATTCCCATACAGTCTCAAACCTGTGAAGATTTTGGCCGCAATCACTCTTATTCCTTTTCTTTGTGGAATTTTTTTTTTCTTGTTCCTTTTGTTTTGTGGAAAACGGCCAAAAATTTGAGGTTGGCTCACATTCAGCAAGCGAGTTGATTATTAAAGTACATGTAAATCATGGTCTCTTTAGACGCAGGTCCTCCTCTCTCGCTTCTATTATTTTCGCTCTCTTTCCGGTTCGGAAGATGGTTCGACGAACTTATATCTGCTGGCCGCAGGAAGGTATTGTTGCTTTGCACAAAAGTTGGATGCCCACAACTCGGAGATGGTGAACAGGGAAATATGCGGCTAGAGGGTGGGCGGGACTGAGACATGTGTGGAGCCTTACCTTCCAGATGATTCTCGGTGAAGCAACTAGCCATGATTATAGTAATGCACCTTGTCGAATCGATCGACCACAGAATGGGGCTTACGCCCACCCTGCCCAATTTTCTCTTCCTCCACCAGTCACTCCCTTTGATTTAGGGTTTCCTTTTTTTTTAACTACTTTGGTTTATGCTATCTTTCTTCACTTCCCGTTTATTTTGACAGGTGCAACGCTCGCAGGAAGTTCTAAAGCAGTGGTTTGTGGTATTTTTTATTGGAGACTACGACCACCAACAATCATTCTTAGGTTGGTTTTGTTTACGATCATTCTAAAATTACAAAAGAAATATTTGTAATTATTAGTTCTTCCACCCAACGACTCAAAATAAACAGGATATATCAATGCAAACTTGTTCTTTGTTGATTGCATGTCAGATTGTTCCACTGAATTTAATGAAGCGATTTGAGACCGCACTTAAAAAAAAACAATTGGTACCACATCCAGATGGAGACCGCCATATGTTTTTATCTCCAGTTTCTTCTTCTGTAAGAAAATATTTGAAAATTTCATTTAGTATACATCCATGAAAACCCATTTGCATAGAATTATCAAAATCTTCAGTCGCCATTCAATTTTTTTTTTCTTTGTCGAGGCTGGGCTTTTTCTGTTAGCTAATTTTTGTTCTTATCTTCCATTGCTCCTGTTCCTATTCAATATTCATGAAAACGAAGACTGGGACCAGACATAAAGCAATTCCAAGCCCCACATCAACTTGCTCCAACACCTGTTGTGCGTGTTCTATTCTGGCGGAAGGTTTGCAAGAACAGGAAAAAAAAAAAAAACCAAACAAATATGTGACTGGCCCGAATTGGATAATGTGAATGGTTTTGGTGGTCACCGAAATTGAGATTGGCCAGTTCCCCCCAATACAATCAAATTTCATACCTAACTTTTCCAGGTGTATTTGAACCTACCTAGATTAACCAGAACACCTTTTAACCTGCCGGAACAATTCAAAATGAACATCTATCTCTATCTTTGAACTCATACTAGGTTTGCCAAAGGGAGCATTCTTTGGATGTACTCGGAGCCTGGTTCCAGCGAATGAATACTATAGGTAGGAATGAATTCCTGCCTCATCAAGATCTGGTGCTCCCAGGCAGGTCCCCGCTCTTACTTAGACGGCTTGCTCCAACTTCATCGATCCTATAAATCTCCATAGGTATGTGTGGTGAATGAACATATATGGTTTAGTTCAAAGGGTTTGTATTATTACTACCTTTACTCTATTTTCACTACACCTTATTTTTTTTATATATGTTTTACATTATTTTATAATAGATGATGGATTGGCTTGCAGGTTAGGCAGAGCTGGAGCTAGAGCTTGGACCAGATTTATCTAATTAAGGGTTTCAAGGCCCCTGCCAGCTTTATCTAATTTTTGGGTGGGTACAGTTCCATTCCTAGGTTGGGTAGGTGGGTAGGTAGGCCCTTAAGGCTCCAGTGCTTCAAGCTGAAGCTCTGATACCATGTGTAGAGACCTAATTTAACTAAATCCAAAAATTCATACAATTACGTGTATAATTCCTTTCTCATTGCATAAATAATTCATTCACCATCATATAAGCATAAATATTCAGTAGAAATTAAAATTTATCCACAAATTCATAATTAAAGTACCTCCTTCTGATGCTAATTCCCGCTGATCTGGTTGTCCTTTCCCTGCTGCCTTTCCCAGCCTGATGCACTAACCAAACCCTACCCAAATTGACTAACCTACCAGCTAGCTAGGAGCAGCCTGTCCGGCTCCCTAGCTCCAGGATATCGAAAGGAATCCTGGACCCTATGCCCAAAACCCCCAGCAATCTGGTGCCCCCTGTAATGGTTCACCAAAAACCCCCAAAACCAAACTCCTCCAACCAGACAATATGCCACAGAAATACATGCCACAGAAAATACAGTGCTCCTCCCAAAATGATTCCTTCCCCCCAAAATAATCATCCCCCTTTTCCCCTAGGACTCTTCCGTCATATACCCCTTTCACCGACTCTCCTCCCCCTCATTAATTTCCTTATCTCCTCCTTTATTACCTTATCCCCTTCTTTATTATCTTATCCCCTCCTTTAGTATCTCATCCTTAATTTAATGCTTCATTTCCCCCCTACATACTTAAAGTATTTAATTAAATAAATTAAAATTATTAAGCCCCTTTAATTCATTACACAACCTTTAATGAGTCAATTGATTAATAAATAAGTAATTAGTTAATATTATTAATACTAATCATTGTTTAACTAAAACCATATTAGGACAATTAATTATCTAATTAATTTTACTTAATAATCCCTATGCATCTATTTAACCAGGGTTGTTATAGTCCACTGCCACCCCTTCCTTAGAAATGACATGGCCTAAGTAATGGACTTTCTTCTGAAAGAAGTCGCACTTGTTAAACTTAGCGTAGAGTTGTTGCTCTCTTAGTACTTGAAGTACGAGTCTAATATGTTCTTCGTTCTCTTCTTTGTTCTTGGAGTAGATTAGGATATCATCAATGAACACCAATACAAATTTGTCCAGAAATTTGTTGAGTACATTATTCATGAAGCACATAAAAGTGGCAGGGGCATTGGTTAACCCAAATGGAACCACCACAAACTCATAGTGACCATACCTCATCCTAAAGGTTGTTTTGTGGATGTCTTCACCCTTAATCTGGACTTGATGGTATCCATACCTTAAGTCGATCTTCGAGAAGATGGAATCACCTCCCAATTCGTCGAACAAGTCATCGATTCTTGTCAAGGGGTACTTGTTGTTTATGGTTGTCTTATTGAGTTGTCTGTAATCTATGCACATTCAAAGTGTGCCATATTTATTTTTAACAAACAAGACAAACACTCCCCATGGAGATACACTGGGTCGGATGTATCCTTTTTCCATCATATCCTTTAGTTGTAGCTTGAGCTCAACTAGATATGGCGTACTCATCCTATATGGAATTCTATATGTTGGCACTACTCCTGATGTAAGTTCTATCGAGAAGTCAATATCCCTTCTCGGAGGTAGGCCTGGTACCTCTTCTGGGAACACGTTCTTGTATTCTCTTAATATGGGGTGGTCCTCTAGGTTTGGTTTGTCATCCTTAATAGATTCCAACACCTGTATTGAATATAAGGGACACCCTTTCTGCAATACTTTTTTATTTGAAGGGTTGATAATTGTCTCACTGAGTTTCTGAATCTCTTGGAGGGTCGTCTTTCTCCCTTCTTTGTTTACACATTCTAAAATTTTATGATAACAATCCAACTTAGTTTTATAAGTAGCCAACCAATCCATACCAATCAACAAGTCATATGATCCTAGGGGAGGTACGTTAAGGGTCGCTCAGGTGGGCAATCCACCCATGATGAATTGACAAGCCACTATGACCTCTACCACTTTCCTTTTCTTCCCAGTGGCTAGTCATACCAACCACGACTTAACATGTCTAACTGGTTGTAGTTTACACTTATCAACAATATGATGGGACACATAACTCAAATTATAACCATGGTCAATTAAAATAGAAACTAGATGGTTGGCGATCATACCTTCCAGCTCCACTACTGAGGCTTGGTGGTCGACTTGATGATTGTCCAAGTCTGCATAGATTCGTGGCATGTGCCTAGACACATCATTGATGGTGGTAGCTTCTTGGATATTGTAGACTCTCTTAATATTTTGTTTTCTATGTGGACAATCGCTCAACCGATGATCTTCTCCACAATCCCAACATTTTAAGGGTTGTTTCTTTAGGTTGTCAGTATTTCCTGGGACTGTCTTAAAAGGTTTATTCCCACTTTGAGAGGGGAAATTTTGTTGATGCACACTTATAGTAGGAAGGCTCATTCTAGATTCCTTTCCATAGTTATTAAATCTTGAGGATTTAAACCCCTTATTCTTGAATCCTGAACTACTCCTCTTCTTCCAGTCCTCGTGAGGTCTTATATTATTCGCGAACTGTTCATAACAATACCTTGCCTTCTTGATGGTTTATTCTAAGGTCTTTGGTTCGTCAAACTCAATTCCATCCTGGTAGGTATGAGGTAACCCACTAATGAATCACTGCATTTTTACCTTTTCATATTTTATGTAGGGTACATACCTCAGTAGCTCAAGGAATTTATTGACATATTCATGTATGGTGAGCTTCCCTAGCCTGAGTTCATAGAATTCCTTAGTCTTCCCATCCATGTATTTCTCTGACAGATACTGCTTCCTGAAGTATCTCTCAAATTGTTTCCATGAAAAGTCCTTCTCATGGACTCCTTTCAAATTCCTAAGGTCTTCCCACCAAATGGAAGCCTTTCCATTCAGGTTGAAGATCGTTATTCGAGCCTTCAATTTTTTAGATTGGTCATGGACTCTGAAGTACTTCTTTAAACCAAGATGCCAAACTTCAGCCTCTTCTCCTTTCTTAATCTCTCCATCGAAAGAGGGTGGTTTGGCTTTCTTGAACTCTTCAAGATCATGATTTTTGGAATGCTTCTACTTCTTTCCTTCCCTTTGAGAATGTGAGCTCGCTCGGCTACTAGAAGATCCTTCAGAGTTGCCAACTTTCTTTTCTAGAGGACTTTGTCGATGAGTGTCCCCTGCCTCTAGGTTGGTCCTTCTTCGAGGTACTTCTCCTAGTCTGGTCATGTTTTTGGATATCAGGTGGAATTTGACTTCTCTTCTCATGTCATCGGTCCATATGATTGGTTGTGGGTTGATGTTGCAGTTGCCTCTATATGTTGGATAAGATTGCAGCAAGATTGCATTAATTTCTGTTTGTTTTTCTTGCTCCTTTATCAGTCTCTTTTTGTCATCCTTGTAACTCTGTAATTCATCCATGAGGCTCCTTACAGTTTCATCCAGATCCAAAGGGGTTTCCGCCACCCTCCTTTTGTCAAATTCTTCATCTCTATTGTGGGAGCCATCCCTCATTTCATGACATGTCAACATCCTTTAGTATTGAATTTTTGCCATGAATTATTGGTTGCTAGAGTGCTGAAAAAACACTTATTGTTAGCTAATAGTTTATGAACAATGCATGACTCAAATTCCTTAAATTCACACACACAGTAGAATGGTTCATTCTTTTCCTCAATAATTTTTTTTTAACCAGAATATTTAAGGAGGAGGCAAGATAGGGAGTCACTCTTAAAAGTACTCTAAATATGGTTTTTGAGTGACTCGTCCATGAGCCCAAGCATGACAAGTGTTGTAACCATGCTCTGATACCAATTTGTAACACACCCACGGTGGGGCGTAAAAATTTCGTTCTCCTTATAGGAACAAATCCTCTCTCCACGGTGTCTAATTCGGAAAGTCGGGGGACTAACCCGCCCTTTTTTTTCTTTTCTTTGACGACCATCATATATGACTGTGTGTTATGTTCAAATGATAGTCACGTTATTGTGGGCGTGGACAAGGGTGGTTTGAGTCCAACCTATTTTCTCCTTGCATTTCACCATGAGCCACCACGTGTCCTGTTTTCTATACCGTGGTTTTGATTGCGGCCCGCCCTCTAACTTTTAAAGTCAGAGCACTTTCTATCCCTGAAATTCAGTGCGAACTTTGATCTCATGATCTTGATGGTACTTCTGAACTGACGGCTAAGATCTTCCCCTTTTAAATCAACGGACGTGATTTTCTTCGGGACTTCGATGTTTGAAGGTTTCAAATCTCAAACCTTGTTTTATATGCGGTGGCTATCTCCCATAGTGGAAGATATTCGGACACCTGTCCCTCGCAAATGGGTGGTTCAGATGAACTCCAGCTCTCCGGCCTTCAAGAGTTCTTCTTCAATACCCTCTCTTTCTTTTGGAGTGATTTCTCTTGGAGTGGAAGATCGTTTTCCACGCGTCCTCTCCAAATCAACGACCATGGTCCTCTTTGGGACTTCAACACTTTTCAACCAAGACTAGATCAACGACCTTCAACTCCCTTCTCAATTAATGGTCGAGATTCTACTTCGGGACTTTGATGCTTCCACCGTCTACTTTCCTCCGAAGTATTTTGTACCCATATTTCTAGATCTCACGCCATGCGTCCACCTCAGATCGGCGACTCTCGTCTTCTTTGGGACCTCTACCTTCAAAAATCTCAAAACTCAAGTTCTCCTCGCCTTGTTTCTTTCAGCACTTTTCATCTGAAGTTCGTGATCTAATGACATCTTCCTTCCTTTAGATAAATGGCTCCCAACTGCTTCGGTCGTTCGGGCTTTGGCGATTTCAAACTCTTCTACTTTGCGTTCTCTCGGAGTGTTTTCACCTAGACTCCAGAGTTCACGATTTGTCACCACATACCCTCTAGATCTGATGGTCCAGATTCTCTTCATGTCTTTACCCAGAGTCCACATAGTCATGCCACCCATCCTCTAGATTTGATGGTTGAGATTCACATTGGGTCTTTGACTCTCTAGGATTCGGGAGTTTCAACTCTCAACTGAAACTCTCGAAGTGACTTTCCCCAAAATATTTGATCTATTGACACGTGTCTCCTGCCGGCCAAGAGACATGATCTACTTCGGGTCTTCGTCGATTCTGCTCTCTCCTTGATTACAAGCTCTCCCTCAGGATTTGTGGATCTTGCACCACCTGTCCCTCTTGGCGATGAACAGTCCCAATTCCCTTTGGGACTTCGGGACTTTGGCCAATCAACCCTCCTGTACACACAAAGGTTAAAACTCGTGCACTTTACCTTAGATCGGATGACTATCATCCCTTTGTGTTCAGATCCGATGGTTAGGATTTGTTCCTTCCCAGTGCCTCTCCTCTGCTTCCCTGGACGCTGATCTAACGGTACAGGATTCTCCCCACAACCATTCTCATGGCTATAGTCACTCCTCCTCTTGAGCTTCTAACTTCTTCTGAATTGGAAGAGTTTTGTGGATGTTCAAAGGCCTCAACCCTAGTTCATCTTGCGAACTCGACTATCTTGGGTCTCTCCTTTGCTCTTGAAAATGTTATCTCTTCCAATATCTTTTATTCTCTCAGACCGACGATACAGAAGGGCTCTGTTACTCCATGGATTTCCTAAGGGCTCACGATGATCCCTCTCTCAACTATTCAAGGTCTAGAAGTCATGATCCAACCAATACCGAGGTGTCTGTTGATTGACGGTTCACCATAATTGTGGGGCCCCAACATGTGTTCTCTTTATCAAATATCTCAACCTATGCAATATGGAAAGTACTCACTCAAATTGGTCGAACCAGAGTCATTGTTCTTCCAGCCCGACAAAATCAATGGCGTTGGTGAATTGCGGGCCGTGAGCTAGTGTGTCTGCTACTTTCACCTTCACACTCCGCAGTGATTCCCCACCCTCGATCTTCCTTCATAGATCAATGGTTCATAGTGATGGCTGGATTCAACCTCCGTAATCTGGGAAGTTCTCACTCGACTCTAGACAAATCCTAGTCATTGATCTCCCATTCCCAATGAGATCAACGACGTGGGTTGATTTCGGGCCATGAACTAGCATGTCCGCTAATTTCACCTTCGCACTCCACAATGATTACCAACAATCGATTTAATCGAGTGACTCGTGCTTGATTCATTAAACCCAGTGAGTGTTCGAGTCAATCTGACGACCGGAATGGCCTCTCCTCCCGTTAAATGGATCACTTCCATCTCTGTTGTCATATTCGTAAGTCATCGGTGGTTCGGGTAACTTGACTATGATACAATTTTGACATCTTAGAGATTCGATCTCCAAGGTTTCGAAAACTTCATGAGATAAATCCTTTTTGTGCAGGGTTCCTAGACCCAGTTCACATGGGTCTTCAAATACATATTGGGATATAATCCCCACTCTTATTTGGCCTTTTGGTTAAGGGATTAGGCGTGAGTTCAAAGTCTCCTAGATTACTGGTCTGAAGGGAATGCCTTCCTAACTCACAGAGATTTAAGCTCTGAGTCAGGGCAAGGTAAACTCGTGAGGTTACCAAATGGTAGCTATTCCAAGAGGCATGCTCCGACTCTAGAACGGAGATGTAGTTCCATGGAGAAAGCACCTCCAAGGATTGAATGAGAGCATATGTAAAATCAAACAGAAGTATATGTTCTCAATGGAACTAATGTATACTCATAACTTAATCATTTAATACATAAACCATTTATAGACATATAAATACACACATGCAACCATTATTTCCAATTCAAATCACAAGGCATGAAAACACTTATCAGAACCAAAAGGCGTAATGTGACTGTTGAAAGGGGTGTTGTTTCCACCCAAACATAGGCTCAATCACTCCCAATGGATTTTTCATTGGCCACCCCCGAGCTTAGACCATGATGCTTTGAGATTCAATCTCTTCCTTCCATCTCAACGAAAGTTAGGGATGAAGGTTACTCTCCTTCTCCCAATTACAGAAATAGATAGGGACAAAGGTTACTCTCCTTCTCCCAATACATAAATATATAGGGACAAAGGTTACTCTCCTTCTCCCGGCTCAATCTCTATTTTTCGTGATCAAAACTCACTCCAATTCAATCCTCTCTCTGACCCGAGAGCTCCGGCTCTCATCTTTGAACTCTTCGCAGGTCTTCCTCTACACTGACCATGCTTCCTTTCTTGCCTCCCTCAGCAATATTACATGTGGCTCCAATTCCCAGTCCATGGTCAGGTATAGAAGCCTTACAGATGGGCAGTCTACCCCATCCCCTCATTAAATCTTGAGGAGGTCTTCCCACCTACCAGCCTGACTGTAATTCATTCCTGAGTTAGAGGGATTTTTAGATCTGAGCAATTAAATCCAACAAGGTACCGTTTTGGTGGAGGTTAACACAACCATTCAGGGTCCCCTCCAACACCTTTTCATAACATTCGTGGTCTCTTACTAGCAATTCATCTTTCCAACAGTCATGCAACACGTATCCATTTTATATTAAAATAACATAATTTACATTCATCGACCTTTTATACAAAGTCCCATCAAATCAAACATTCACATCTTTGAGTTTTCCATAGTTCCCTGGCCAATATAGTCATAATTACAAACTGGGGGAAACATGGTGTTACATGAAGGGCATGCATTTATAAGAAAAGGTTCACCAGTTGGTCCGGAAGGTAGTTTTTTTATCTATCATTTTTGGAAACCAGAACTTGGTTATATCCCGAGAAGCCATCTAGGAGGTAAACAATTTAAGAGCCAGATGTTGTCTACATGAGTTGTTCCATGGGTGGGACTGGATAGTTATCCTTTTCTGATGCTCTATTAAGGTTTTTGAAATTCACACACAAAAATATCTCCCAAGCTTCTTTATGACAAGTACCATATTGGCTACCTAGGCAAAGTGTCTTACCTGAAAGATAATCTTGGAATCCAATAATTTCTTCAGCTCTTGATACATCAAAGGTTCTAGAGATGGGTGGTACTTCCTGAGATTTTGTTGGAAGGGTTTTACTCCATACTTTAATGGGATTTTGTGTTGGATAATGCGTGTATCATAAGTTTTCAATTCTCAGTAGGACCAAGAAAATACATCTTGATATTATCTAAAGAGTTTGAGATAAGATTTCATGTCTTACTTGGACATTGTCTTACCTAAATTGACATTCTTGGGGTTCTCAGGGGTTCCTAGGTTTATAGTTTCGTATATAGGACATGAGCTCCCTGTTTTTGCATTCTTTGGGCCTCTAAACCTTTCCCTTAGGTTGAAAAGGTTCTCTAGATTGGCCAGTCCTTTTGGTATTGTTTGAAACTTTGATTTTTCATCAGAGTAATCTGTTCCATTCTTATGTTGTTGGCGATTTTATTCTATGAGTAGTTCTTGGAATATTTCATCATTAATGGTCAAATCCCTAAAATTCTCCCGATTAGTCCGGAAATCTACAATCTATTCATCCCCTTCAAAGAATTTCCAATTAGAAATGTTGTTAGGTATCGATGGTTTGTAGAGAAGTTCTATTGCGAACCTTGAGGCTTCATAGTCTTCTAAAGGAGATAATATTGAGGCCACAGTGGCTAGAGCATAAAAAATGGTATTTTACATCCTGGGAACAATAGTAATGTTGAAGGCCTCAAAATTGTCTATAAGTCTATGCACCTCTTACTGGTAATTTCTTAAGTGAGGCGAGTTGCAATGGATAGTATTATTCACTTTCCTAACTATAAATTTAGAGTCTCCAAAAGCTTTCAATTCCTTGACATTTAGATCAATGGCTTTCATTAGTCCCTGAACTAGAGCTTCATATTCAGTAGTGTTATTAGTGCATTGAAATTCTAATTTGCAGGATAATAAGTTTTGTTTCTCCTTTGGGTCAATGAGGATGCATTCTGCTCCCGACCCTTCTTGCGATTTAGAACCATCAAAGTACAATGTCTAGTCCCTGAACTAGATCTTCATATTTAGCAGTGTTATTAGTGCATTGAAATTCTAATCTGCAGGATAATAAGTTTTGTTTCCCCTTTGGGTCAATGAGGATGCATCCTGCTCCCGAACCTTCTTGTGATTTAGAACCATCAAAGTAAAACATCCAAATTTGTGGGGGAAAATTACTAACTTCTTCATGTCTAGCTATTTTTTCACTTTCATCCCCATTATCTATTATTCCTGTCGAAGAATCCCGACAGAGGATGCTTTATTCTTCTGTTTCTAGTAAGTATACTTGAAAGGTGATTTCAGATGTTTTATTGGGAGGTATGTCAGATAAGTGAGGGGTGAAATACTGAATTCATAATCACATGAGTAGTTTCCACAAATAGGGAACTCTGTTGATGAGGGTTCATTTGGAGTCTCTAAATCAGTGACAATATGTTTGAGATATATTTCTCTGTCAATCATGATAATGTGTGTATGTCATTTTAATGGCAACCAAAGGTGAGCCCATTCGGTACTAAAGTATCCGTTTAATTTCTCAGACTAGTCTTGGCTAAGTAGCAGTCCATAGGCCTCTGGGATGTCTACTATGATTATGTCAATTACTTGAACAAATTTGGGGTGTGTATCAATTTTGATCATGACATCTTTAAGTTCCCCAATTACCTTTACTTGATTCCTATTTAGTTGTATAATTTGTTTATCACTTTTGAGTGGGGTTGCATTCAATTTCTTGAAGATTGACAATGGCATGAAATTTAAAGATGCCCTTGAATCGACTAGGAAATTATGTAGATTTCTGTTGAAAAATTCAAACCTCAAGAGGAAAGGAGGAACAAAAGGCCTTCCTCTTTTTTCTAAATAACAAGCATTCCCACTTGGCTTATTTGTTAAATCTGTGGGAGATGGGACCCTACTTTGATCAGTGCTTGTTATAGGGGTATCTATTGATTTCAAGGCCTATAACAGAAAATCCTTTTGTTGAGGGATCCTACACATGTCCATGAAAGACATATTATCCTTCATCTTCTTCAAGTCTTATACCACATTGTAGTCTAGTTTAGGGGCTTCCCGTGTGTGTATATTTGTGGGGTTTCTTTGGGGAGAAAATAGCGGTTTGGGGTGATCGGGCGTTGGTTTTCCTCTAGATAACTGAGTAGTGGTGGGATTACTTTGGACTTGTTGACTTCTACCTCGCGTATGTACAACTAGAACTTCAGCGGGGGGTCCCTGCACTTCAACGATGCCGTAGAAAGGCATCAGGTGGTTGGAATCCCATAACAACATGGTTGTCTCTTCCTATGGTTCTTGACTTTATTGATTGATGGAATTTATTACCAAGCTACTGGGTTGTTCAGTTAGAGAGAATTCATCTAGGAATTGATTAGTCATTAGATTCATAACATGCAACCATTGAGGGCAGTCCCTTTCTCAATGGTTTTCTTGGTGATATGTGCAGAAAGAGTCAGATGCTATGTTCCCTAAGTCGACGTGTAGGTTAGTTGGGGGAGGTTCTATATTTTTGAAGGGTGGATTTATTTTAAAAAATGTTTTATAAGGTCTTTGATTTTGGTTTCCCTCCTCAACACTACTTTTCATATCTACAATCTCATTGGAGAGTGTTTTGATCATCCGCTGCAGGTTCTTTAGGTCCCCTCCTTCTTTATCAGGACCTTGTTATGTTTGTTTTCCATGGGGTCTTGTTAACAAAAGTCCTCTCTTAGGTAGAGGTTTCATTTCCTTTTTTATTAATGAGATATGACCTTCTTTGCACGCTTTCATTTGAAATTCAATAGTTTTAGCTTCTTTGAAATTTTCGGATAGAGAATGTTTGGAAGCCCTTTTTACAAACATACAAATATAAGCTAGGAGAGCATTAGCGTATACTTCAATTTGCAACTCCTGGGTAGGTTTAGCCTCGGGTTGGAATTTGTTGAAAACGGTGGTGAACCTTTGGTTGAAATATTTAATATTTTCTTTTGGACTCATAGTGGCAGAAAAAAGTTCATCCATTAAAGCTCATGTGGTAGTTTCTTCGGAAAATTTGTCCATGAAATACTTTTGAAACTTTGTCCAGCTAGTTATGGAACCAACTGGTAGGTTGAAATACCAATTCGAAGCTTATTTTTCAAAGGTATAAGGAAAGCTCCTGCACAGTACATCTTTGTGTTGCACATTCATCAATATTATAACTAATATGAACTTCTTAATATGGTCCTCAGGAAATGCGAAGGTTTTGGGGTCAAATTTAAGAAGTAATTTTTCTACATGTCTGGGTAGGTTATGCACCCTTCCTGGGATTGCTAGAGCATCTCTTTCCAGCCATGGTTCATTTTCTTGAGGTTGATTTCCCCCTTCTCCATTGTTATCATTATTATCCTCCATGTTTTCTGGTTCAGAACTATAACGATTTGAGTTAAACCCTTCCTCTTCAGATTCAAAATCGTTAGGTTTAGAGTAGTTACCAACCAATGTTTCAAGTATCATATTAAGGGGTTGTTCGATCTCTGTAAGGAAAAAATATACCAGGTCTTCGTTTATATCAGGTCAAATTAAGGGGTTGTTCGATCTCTGTGAACAAATACCTGGTCAGGGGTGTCAACAATTGTTCTTCTTATTCATTTACTTTGAGGAAGTAAAGGAGCTAAAGGTAATGCTCTGATCTGCCAGGTGTAAGCTCTAGTGATTCTTTTGAAATTATTTAACTCTTCACGGGGAAGAGCGTAAGGTATTTCAGGGTACATGCATTCTTCTTCTTTTTGTTGAGGTGAGTTACTCGTATCGGGAGTACTCTTTGTATATGGGTTGTCTTGAGAGTGACTAGCCATGCATGTGGGTTGTTTTGAATCTATAGGCTTTGCAGAATATTTGATCAGAAATATTGTTAGGCATGCATTTGTTCAGGCCCTCCTTCTAGCACCAATTATATTGAGCGGTATGAGATCCATTTAACTCAACAACAAGAACCAAACCCACCTAAGAGGCCCAATTAGACTCTTAAGTGTTTGAGGAGTGGTAAGGTTCTCCAGATTCGTGATCTAGATGGAATTATCGATGGGATTTAATTGTGATTGACATATATGTATTTTTTGTTAAGCCTTTCTCGAGGCTATGCAGTTCTCTTTTTGGTTCTTTTATAATGTTTAAAACAAAAGAAATATAGATCTTTAAACTAGATGACAGAGGGAAGCTAACTATGTGTTGGGGGAAGGTTGGGTTGTTGGATAACGTTTATACCATAGCATGCAAACGAAGAAGATCTAAGCTACTTCAAACTAGCATTAATGCCATTTTGATTAGTAGACATTCGAAATTGTCTGAGATAACATTCACAGAAAGAAGATATACACGTGGCAATAAGTTAGTGCAAGAAAAGTAATTTTCAATGCTCTATTATGAATCATAGGTTAACATAATCGATTTCTATTCATCATCTGGAATAAAAGAACTATTACAACATCATAAGATAACTTTAAATAGAAGATACAGTAACTCTTACTCAATACAACAACAAATATTGAATCCGTAGACAAAGATAATCCCCCTTGGTCTAACCACATTCACGTCTAAGATGAAAGAAGTGTCTTTGGCTTTAAACATAACTTCTTAATTAAAATAACTTGCAGAGAAATAGTTCTCTTACAAAAATTTCAGAAAAAATCTTTCTCTACAAAACCATCGACCCTTTCTAACATACAAAATATGCCTATTTATCACAAATGTGGAGGCCCTCGGGCAGTGTGGAACTGAGGCTTAGCTCTACACATCGGCTACAAAACAACTTATTAACTTAACTAAAACACACTATTGGAGCATGTTAATGAATACTCCGAACTTGACTTAACAAAAGGAGTGGTTCTTCTCACACAAAAAAGACCACTTATTATGAATTTAAAAGAATTTTGTGATTGAACAATTAAAAACTGCTACTAGCACTGAAGCTATACTGATGCACATGGTGGGGTGAACCAAGATTTGACAAGAAATGAATGGGTGTAACAGATAACCAAATATGCAATTGCAAAGATATATATAAAATATGAATAATTGATAAAATATATGATAAAAATGATGATTTACATTTGAGAGGGAGGGCTTGATTATATAC
>JZKD02S2171524.1:577195-588580 GCA_000966675.3 Picea glauca
AGCTTTAGGCCATTAGTTGTAATTATACCTCCTAGTCTCCTATATATACCAAGGAGACATTTTCATTTTGAATCATCGTGTACTTGAACATTTAAGTGGGGTAAAAGGAGGTTGCTCCCTCGAAGAGGCTCATTATCTGAAATTATCTCTTTTTCAAGGCGTTGAGTACTTTTCCTGAGGTTTTTCTATGCTATATTGATGTTTGGTTCTTAACACTGACCTGAGCACTTTCTAGCCAAATCACTCTTGGCTGCCTTTGATTTTCCAGCATAATGCTAAGCTGATATTAACCTTCAACTTTTATTTATTTCCTGGATCCATCTATTCCAACTCATACTTGGATGAATTATAATTCCAATCATGTTGTCTTATAGACTTTGGATCTTCAACATCCATTTACTTTTTGGACTAAACTACTTCAGCTCTTTCTTGACTGAGTACTTCAATATTTGAGTTTTCTTGCACTCTTCTATTCTCCTTGCCAACTAGCCTCAAACTTGGCTTGCATAGCCAATATCTAGCATACTGTAAGGATGCACATATGCCTCCTTCTATATCTACATGGAATTAATTAAAATTAATTAATACTGATTTTAATTTATTTCATAATTTCAAGTGATACCTCCAACCTCTGGGGATGTCACTCATGGCTCTATGCCACTTGAGATGGATTCTTCTCAGGCACCATCTCTTTTGCATTTAAAACCATGCATAGAACCAATTTCTTCTTCATGGTTCCTTACTGACTCTCTATAAAGATTCATTTATTTTTGAAGTATTTCTTGGATTTGACATCTCCATGCTATTGTGGAAATATATTCAATAAATTTGGAATGCATCAACAATCCTCTACTAATCTTGATTTCCCTCCTGGAGTGTTGTCTTGCATTCCCATTAGCTTGGTATCTACCTCATGATTTCTTCTTCCAATATATTAGGATGTTCATGGACTTGCAACTACATATTATGTTGATATTAATTTTCAGCATCCCACTATTACTTGGATCCCTCTGATCCAACTCCTACATGACCCAATTATATTCCAGTCATGTTCTCTGAGTAACCTTGGATAGTTAACACCAAATTCCTTCTTGAGGTACTTGATCTAGCCTTTCCATAACTGAGCATATCAACACTTGGATTTGCTTGATGAATTATGACTTTCACCTATCATAACCCATCTGATTTCCTTCTGACGTGCATATTCAACTTCCAACATGTCACCCTTTATGACCTTCATACCATGCTTCCAGTGCACATTTCAATAGCAATAATGGGGTTGCTATCTTGAAACTATAGGACTGAATTTTGGAGATGTTGTCACTTTCTCCATGCACACATTTTGTCTTTCTTTATCAAAATACTAGCATTCTAATATATATATATATCAATCTGTATAGAACAGGTCTTCCCTAGACCATAAATTTTCTCGAGTTGTCCATGTTTCTTATTGGACCCAACATCTGATACCAATTTGTGACATCCCCAACCACAAACAGGTCGGGTAACACCACTTCTTGGACATCTCTCTTAGCTATGATACCATTTTGTGACGTCCCCAACCACCAATATGTCAGGCAATGCCACTTCTTGGACATCTCTCTTAGCTCTGATACCAATTTGTGACATCCCTGGCCCTAAACCAATAGGCCAGGCCATGCCACCGAATGACCTTTATTCTCTGATACCAATTTACAAATTTATATGCATGCATATATAATGCAAATTAACATATATAACATTCTGTTCATGCCACTTATACATGCAAAAATAATCATTATAACATACAGACAACATATGCATACAAAGGACATATTCTAACCATACACAGATCAATGTGGAAATAACTGTAAGCCTACACATACAACATATACGATATATCCAAGTATTACTCATCAATTATAACACATGTACAATTACACAATATACAATCAACAACGATTTTGTACTTATCTTTCAATAGATGACCATCAAATACGTGTATACCTTCCACAAACCTACCAGCCTTAGACCATGATGCTCATCATGCTCATCAGTGGGTCACCCCCGAGTTGGGACTAAAATCCACCTAGGGAAAATCAATTCTATACCTAGGCTGAGGCTATGGGAAACTACACTATCCAACTGGAAGGATTCTCTCCAAGGAGCCTACTTACGCCCACTACTCATGGAATCTCATTCCCCACATGCCTATTTCACCATGGAAATATTCACCTTCATTGTTCCATAGTCCATCGGTTGCTCCACTTCCCTTCTAGGGCTTCAACAATAGGCCATATCAAGAATTCTCAGAGCTCTGTAGCTGGTACTGGACTCCCTCCAAGAGAAATCACTTCTAAAACAAACTCTCTCACCTAGAGAGAGTTGATCAAAGGACTAAAAACCTACTTCTTCAACCATGGGCCTGAAAACTCACCTCTTCAATCCACAACCACCCAAAAATCGGGTAAGGCAAGGTGAAAACTCAACAATTTACAGAGGTTCACAAAGGCGGAAATGAATTTGGATGCATACTTGCTCAGAGCATGTGTTAAATGCACAAGGGATGTCCAACATGCCGAGGATGAACTTGTGGGAAACTAAATGGCCAGATTGGTCAACATGTAGAGAGCGAGCAAGGAAAATGGTGAGAATGGTCAGCCTATAGAATCATGAGAGAGCTGCAATGGTGAGAGTGAACTCCTCTGGAGGTGACCATAATGGTTCATGAACCTCCAAAAAAGATGGAACTTCCCACATAAATATGCATGCATCCTGGGTGACACTTGTCTCTCTAGGAACACGCTCCTCTCCACTTGGGAGTTTGTTCCTCTCCTCAAAGGAACTTAGGATAACTGGGTTTATTTTCCCAAATTTAGTACTTTTTAGGAATACATTATAATATTCCCTTGGGTTAATCCCTCAAGATTAGCGCCTCTTTCCTAGCCTCTCAGCCCCATTCCTTTCCATACCCAGTAGATATTAGTCCCCCATAACTTTTTCTTCATGGCCGGTCTACACACAACGATGTATTTTATTAATAATCTGCATAATTACATATACAAAAATCAGGTCCACTGACCTTAGCATCTAGGCTCTTCAGCCTAATAAACACATAACCCTACCAACTTATAATTACTTGGATCACCAACCTACAAACATCATTACATTTCACAAGGGCCCAACCTTGGGGTGTTACAATCCCCTCCCATTATTTTTTCACTGTCCTCAGTGCAACTCATTTACACAATATCAACAAGATTTTCAAAATCTTCAAAAAGATGCAGGTATTATGCCCACATAGCATCTTCATTCTCCCATGTTGTGTCCTTAGGACTGTACTAGGTACACTAAACTTTTACAAGGCCCATGTCTCGATTCCGAAGCTTCTTGCTTTTCCTATCCAATATACGTACCGGATACACCTGAAAAGTGATTTTCTGTTCCACCTTAATCACATTCCAATCAATAACATTATTAGCATCAGGTACATACTTCTTAAGAAAAGACACATGAAATACATTATGTATAGACATGCATGTAGGAAATGCAAGCCTATATGCTATTGGACCAATCCTCTCTAGGATTTCAAATGACCCACAATATCGAGCTTCCAACTTTGAACAATTTCCCAACTTCAGGGAGCTTTAGTTGGACTTCACTCTCAGGAATACATGATCCCCTACTTTAAATCTCTTGAAGCCCAAAGTCCTGAAGTGACATGGCCTACTGGCGTCACTAAGGATGATGTGGACACATGGGATGTGTGCCACGTGTCACTGAGTTAATAACTTTTGTAAGATATAAATGTAGTTAGAATGTGACATATGTCACCCGCCTAATTGGGCCACATGTCAGATTCGTGTGTCCTACCACGTGGCGCTCCTGGTGGTGGCACAAGGTAGTTAATCTTGGTGAATAAGTTAGCTAGATCAAACCTGCATAATTTTGATCATGATCTATCAAGATTGATGGTCAGACGACATTGAGGAGATTGAAGCTGTGTGGAAGATAATTCTACAAGGCGGTCCCACAATCCAAACCATGGTTTCCTAGAAGGGGTATGTGTCAGCGTGGGTACAATTGCGGAACGATCGACGGGTTACTCCAAAACCGCCAACCCATGTCCCCACAATTTGGAAAGTATAAAGTTTGATGTGACATTTTCAACATTTATTAGTTCAAGCATGGAAACCATGGGCCCTAGTGGATGCGTGGAACCAGATCATGAAGTCCGGAGATTTGACACTCCAGAAGAAATGGTGCATTAAGGAATGGAAGGAAGAATTTTCTGAAGTTTCGTAGTGCTGAGCTGATGTGACGTAATGACATCATCGGGGGTGACATGGAAGTGTTCAGAGATTAGCGGTTTGAGAGTTTTGGGATGTGCAGATGTGGAATCCTCCGAAGTCCCGAAGCTCTGAATCTCCAAAGTCCCAGAGCTCCAAAGATGGGAGTTCTATAGTGGGTATCAACTGCTGGATGTTGGGAAGTTTTAGACCATTGATCCACCCTACTTCATGAGTTTTTTGATTCGACACTCTGATATATTTTTTGGAAAGTTCTTTGGAAACCGCCGAAACCAGAGTCCCCGAAGCTCCAATCCACCTTAGATCTGAGAAAGGAATGTGGACCGTAGATCCACTGTTCTTTGCACGTTTTCAGTTCATTTTTATGTGATGTTTGGGACGTGTGGAAAAAGGGAAACCTATGAAGTTCTGGAGCCCCAAATCCCCAAAGCTCCAAATAAGCTTCTATCAGCCTAACACTTGGTCAGATCCCATGATCAAATGAGATAGGGGGCCAAAGAAAAGGGCTAGTTCCCATAAATTTATTTCAAAACAAAGGGGGCTTAAAGAAGGAGTCCATGGGTTCTCGAATCATATGGACCTGTACATAAATATGTAAAGAAGGCCTATGTACCTTACGAGAGGATCCAGCATGAGTTCGAGAAAAAAATTCAGCTCCAAAAGAAGATCACCTGTGCAAATATCAACTCACAAGAAAGAAAATTTTTGGATAACCATTAAGGTTAAGGTAGCTCACACAACTATGGTGAAAGAAGCTACAGGAGCCATTGATCTAAGGAAATAATATATCCTTACCGTTGAAGCATGAATTCAGCTGAAATCCACAACAAACGTCAGATCTCAGAGTTGCAAAGGGGGACCGTCGGATCAACATCCGATTAAGTCCTCACCATCGGATCATCACAAGTAATATATATGATGGAGATAATTTGCAGAGATTGGGGTAAGAAATAACATCCATTCAGATTTAACCTCCACAATCCTCCTAGACTGTCGATCTATAGATTCAACAATATCAACGGTTGACATCGATTCCACTGCAGACAAACAATTTCTATTGTGGAACTCGAGAAAGGAGATAAATGTCATGCTAGTTGGGACTCCACAATTGTCCCTGATCATATATCTCCATGCCGATTCAAGAAAAATCATGGATCCTCGATAGGAGGTCAGCTCCTGAAGAATTGAACAAGTTCATAGCCTCGATCACCTAGGTCAAAGTTATAGGTCCTTTGGGCATACAAGAAGAATTAGGTTCAACGCCTTTGTATTAAAAATATGATTATGTAGATATTCGATCTTGTTAGTGATCAAATATGAGAGCTAAGATGATCCTTGGAACCCTGATTTCGGGGTTTATAATGCAGTTACAACAAAAGACTGCATAGAAGATTTTTAGGACGGGATGCCTGCGTCAACAACTTTCTACTCAGGAATCAGAATTGAGCATGGAAGCAGTCATGGGAAAGGTATTGGAAAGAGGATTCCAGGTATTCAGCCATAATTAAATATTGAGAATCTTAGATCACAAGAAGTCAGAAAGAATATTGCGGGTGACCATAAAAGAAAAATTGTGCCTATGTTACGAAAATGGTATATTGTGGTTCTAGCTAACAAATTTTGATGTATTACTGTTTTCAGATGTAATGATTACATTTAAAACAAAAAAAAAAATGCTAGAAATTTCTACATATCGAAGAAATAAGGACAAAGACAACTCTTCACTTTACATTTGAGATCTTTAAGAAGTTATTGGATCAAATGTTGGGTCCAATAAGCAACATGGAAAACCCGAGTAAAATTCTGGTTCGGGGAAGACTTGTTCTATATAGATTGATATATATATATATATTAGAATGCTAGTATTTTGATAAAGAAAGATGAAATGTGTGCATGGAGAAAGTGACAACATCTCCAAAGTTCATTCCTATAGTTTGGATATAACAACCTCATTATTGCTACCAGAATGCGCAGTGGAAGAATGGTATTAAGGTCATCAAGGGTGACATGTTGGAAGTTGAATATGCATGTCAGAAGGAAATTAGATGGGTTATGACAGGAGAAAGTAATAATTCATCAAGAAAATCCAAGTGTTGATATGCTTTGTCATGGAAAGGATAAATCAAGTACCTCAAGAAGGAATTTGTTGTTAACTATCCAAGGTTATTAAAAGAACATGAATAAATATAATTGGGTCATGTAGTAGTTGGATCAGAGGGATCCAAGTAATAGTGGGATGATGAAAATTAATAGAAACATATATGTAGTTGTAATTCCATGAACATCCTAAGATATTGGAAGAAGAAATCATGAGGTAGATATCAAGCTAATGGGAATGCATGACAACACTCCAGGAGCGAAATCAAGAATAGTAGAGGATTGTTGATGCATTCCAAAGGTATTGAATATACTTCCACAATAGCATGGAGATGTCAAAGCCAAGAAATACTTCAAAAATACATGAATCTCTGTAGAGAGTCAGTAAGGAACCATGAAGAAGAAATTGGTTCTATGCATGGTTTTAAATGTAAAAGAGATGGTTCCTGAGAAGAATCCATCTCAAGTGGAATAGAACCATGAGTGACATCCCTAGAGGTTGGAGGTATCACTTGAAATTATGAAATAAATTAAAAGTAGTATTAATTAATTTTAATTAATTCTATGCACATAGCGAAGGAGGCATATGTGCATCCTTACAATATGCTAGAGATTGGCTATGCAAGCCAAGTTTGAGGCTAGTTGGAAAGGATAATAGAAGAGTGCAAGAAAACTCAAATACTAAAGTACTTAGTCAGGAAAGGGTTGAAGTAGTTCAGTCCGAAAAGTAAATGGATGTTGAAGATACAAAGTCTATAAGACAACATGATTGGAATTACAATTCATCCAAGTATGAGTTGGGATAGATGGATCCAAGAAATAAATAAAAGTTGAAGGTTAATATCTTCTTAGCATTAGGCTGGAAAAGAAAAGGCAACCAAGAGTGATTTGGATAGAAAGTGTTAAGGTCAGAAATAATAATGCACAATGGTTACAGTGAGAGCACATGAAGATTCAGGAATCCAGAAGAATTGAAGACTTCTGGAACAACAAGGAAAAATGATACAGGGAGAAATATGTTGCTGCAATTAATGTAGCAACAAGTATGTTATGGCTTGTTGGGATAGCCATAAAGAGAGAATGCTTGCATGTTTGCAAGTGTTGTTGATGATGTTACTACAAATAGAGGGAAGCAACATGAAGCTGGAATGTTGATTTTAAGACTGATAAAGAGGCATGAGATATTGTACTGTCGTCATCTAATTAGGTATCATCAAACTTGTTTAATGACAGCTATGCAGGTAAGTATTTCTCTTTTGAAATTATGTTGCATAATTTCCAAAGGGAAATTCAGGTAAGAATTTCCTGAGATTGAATTTTTATAATACGCAGTATGGTATTTTTTAAGTGCATTAACATGAATAAGTTACCTCTAGGTGTGGTAAAGGCTAGAGGCTTGTTATAGTTATCAAATATTCTTGGATTTTGAATGCACACACTGACATAGTAACATGTTATGTTAATTTGGTTATGAGGTAATAACAAAAGAAATAAAAGATAAGGACTTGTTATAGGAATGATGCTAGGAAATATAGTCATGTATGAGACCAGGACATGGTTGGATATGGCAAGGTATGGATACAGAAAGGTTACATAACACACAAATACCCAATGAGATTCCTACCTTTAAGTAAAACTTGGAATGCAACCTTTTTTATAACACTAATGTACACCACATAATTATATTATTGATGTAGTGTTCGGGTCAAAAAGGAAGGCATCCAAATAATCGAGAAGACAATGGGAAGTGTGTGGAGAATGTGTCAATACATTGGCCAGATTTCCAATTTATGGATGGTGAGATACATGACTTAGATAAGGATCATTCTGAAAATCAATGCAAAGGTGCATTAGATAAATAGGAATTGAGAGTTGCACTCATGCCTAGTAAGTGACAGAGTTGCACTCATACATGATATAATTGTATACTTAAATGCATTTCCTAAATGTGTTTTGTGAGTGCATGCATATATATTATTGCATGGAAATAATTATACTAACAGATGAAGTGTGTTATCACATATTATGGTATGGGTTGTTTTCTCCACTGGATTTGTCCCTTGGGTAGAAAAATGTGAAGAATGGGGTAAAAACCCCACAAAGTGGAGCTTATCCTAAGTCCGTCGGAGTTCATGTGACTATTTGGCGCGTTGTGATAAGAGGCGCATAGATCTGGGTGGCTAAGATCTGCGCGCTCTATATCGATGATCGTTGACCATATCAGGGACTCAACATGCATGGTCGTTAAAAAATATAGAGTGGGCCAAGGAAGAAACCGTGGTTTTGTGGAGGTGCAATGTGTCAGTAAGAGGCACACATCGGGCCCAAAAGCAGGGAATAATGAAACCACTTTTCATAACCCCGATATGCGCATGTGCATATTATTCCCTATCCTAGGTTGACAAGTGGTTTCTCAACAAACCATCCCATCGACACCTATCCTCCACTCCATCTCTCTCCTCTATCTGTCACATCTTTCACTCCCTTATAACTTTCATCCCTTCACACCTTACCTCCACTCACCATCGTTCCTGTTGCATCCCCCCTCTCATCTCCGACCACCTGTACCACTTTGGTCAACATCACCTTCTCAGTCCCCACTTGTTTCACCCCCACTGCTTCTTCCCAGCCTCCATGTCTCCTCCACATAGCCATCGCACACCCAATAGCCTAAAATTTGTGTTCATCATCCCACTAGATATTCGTTCACATCCACAATTGCTTAGCCATCCCTACAAGCATCCAACTCAGCTCCAGATGGAAGAATGCAGAGGACGCCAAATTCCATAGGTTTAGTGCTAACTTAGGCCTTATCGATCCCTAAGAATTAGTTATTGAGGTTGTTTGGTGGTGGTTGAGCATCACTTCCACCATAAATGGAAAGCCCAAGAAAGGACTGTTAGCAGGTCATCTCAGCTATAGAGCCTTCCTGAAACATGATTGCATCTGACAGAGCTCGCTTCTGACAGGAGACTACATGCACAATCTAACAAGAAGCATGCAGATGTAAAGTCTTCAATACGAAGACCCGGGCACACCTTTGTTGCATGAACAAATTTTTTTTAGTATAAGTTTGGAGTTTTGTTTTTTTGCAATGGTATTTGGTTGAGCAGAGCTCCCAATCTATAATTTTGTTCTGCCAGATCTATTCTCTGGTTATGTAATCGACTTGAGACTTTCATGTTAATATAAGTCATCTTCCCTCTTTCCATTTTGTCTGTAAAAGCTGTTTAAAACACTCGGGCATGGATGATCCAATCGAGGATCATTATATTTTTATGATGTAGGTTTGATTATGTCAGTATCGTGGTCAGTTTTGATCATTTCCCTGTGTCCCCTTCCCCTATCACATTGAATGGCTTGGGCATGGAGGATCCAGTCGAGCTATTGCAGTTGCAGGATGATGGAGGTTTGATCATATTGCAACTGTAACTGTGTCCCTTATAGGCATATTTCAGTGTCTTAATTTGAGCTCAAGAATGCTCTTGAGCTTGGGTTTTCTTATCTGAGGTGCTGGAAGGCCTGAAGCCCAGAGAATTCTCTTTCACCCTTTCTCCTAAGTCTTCCCTCTGCTCTCTCCTTAACTCAATTTACTGACTGAAGTTAATGTGGCCCTCACTTCCCTGTGCATTTCCTGTCCAGTTCTATGTTGAACATCTTTCATGTTGTTGAGTTTTGTCCATCGACCAATCCATATTTAAACCAACATCTACCCCAAAAAATGATGGGTACTGGGCTTACCTATGCAACAATCCAAAGGTGACTTCCGGTGCTAACAAAGTGTTGCTAACTCATGGAATTGAGAACATTTCAGGAGTTGTTAAACATTGCAACATGAAAGTTGCAAGTCAAGTAGTCACATGAACATTGACTATAGGAAAGATTCTATTCAGAAAAAGAAGTAATGAATTTACTAATATTAATGAGAAACAAGCGTATGCATAGAATGATAATTCATTTTATCCAATAAATTGTTTGTAGTTGTGATTGAATTGTTAGTTATGGACAATTCTCAGAACACTTCATAAGGTTTTTGTACATATTGCAATGAGAGTATGATGCACAGGAAATACTAACAATTTGTTGGCTGAATGCAAGATAGAAGCATTGCAGGAAAAATGGTATTCAACATGGTGCTTGTTGAAATCCATAAGGAATATTGCATCCTATTATTGCAACAACAATGAAAAAAAAATATTATGAAAAAGAATTTCATATTTTGGGAAAAGTGGAATTCCTTATGAAATTGATTTGATTTCTAAATGAATTATTTTATGTTCTCTCATGATAACTGCATGTGTGTGATGCAGATGATATAATAATGATCAAAGTTGGAATGCTAGGAAAGAACAACTATTGTTGAGGACACTAAAGCCCTATAATTGTAGAACCTTGGTGGGGTTCTGATAATGGGTTAGCACTCTCCTTGTGTGTGAAATCCTTGGCAAGATGGATCGTTGAAGGACTACGTAGCAGTGAAAGGATGGTTGAGCCTGGAAGGGTGAGTGAAACAAGGAGGAGGAAACTCAAGGATACTTATGGCATAGTAGCTTCCATAAGGAGGGTGTGTCAAATGGAACAATGAGCTAAATTATTTCCGGAAGCAACTCTATGGAATACAGAAATTGACTTATAGCTGCAGTATGAATTCCAGAATTACTACTGGAAAGTAGAGCACTAGATGGATAACATGATTCCAATAGCTAAAGCTTGGAGATTTTTAAAGAATTTGAATGGTACATGGTATATAAGACACTTAGGATAGTGCATAAATAAGGGGAGGGGATTGTAACATCCCAAGGCCAAATGTTACACATTATTTTCATCAGCCCTATGATCGTTAATGATGTAAACCTATCTGTTGCCTTCAGAGGGGTCACAGTAGCCTAAGTTCCTAAAGAGAGAAGGGAGAAGAACTTTTCCTGAGAAAAGAAGTTGCATTTTCCTATGTAAAAACCTTATAAAAAAGGATGTTCGCAGGTTGCTATATAGGCAGGGT
>JZKD02S2171524.1:624344-643240 GCA_000966675.3 Picea glauca
ATGTACCAAGTATGTACCAATCATGTGTCAACTACTCATCAACTATGACTCATCAATATGTACCAACATCATCAACTATACACCTCATGTATGTGCCAACTCATCAACTTCTTGTTTCAACCATGTACCCAACATGTACCTTAACCAAAAGTCCTCATCAATTTCATCATCCAAATATTATTTTTAACTCTATAATAGACCTGGTGTATATGATCACATACCTACAAACCTTCCTTAAATTTAACAACAAAATACTAGCATTTTCATCAAACGTTTCTTTAGTCTCACATGACTAGTTTTGGATTAGTCAACAACCCTAACTTGAAATAATCATAACTTTGTACCTATAATGAATAAAGATATGAAATTAATATACAATTTTCTTCAATTTTTTTAATTCAATTCCTCCAGGTGTCACTACTTGGAACCTCTCAGAAAAGGAGTTATGGAAAAGATGGAACACCTTGTTGAATTCTGTCTTATTCTAGAGAGAGACCTTGTAGAGCGTTCCCTGCATGGAATATTTTTTGAATTGATCTAAAACTGTTAAAAAACATACTAAAGACTGTACTCTAACTAACACATTTGGTCTTACTAAATTTGGATATTTTATGAAGAAGTTATGACATTTTTACCCGAAACACCTGTTTTTGACTAGTTTCAGGACTAGCCACAAACGTTATTTTCCACGGAGTGTAACTCCAAAAATACAACAAATGAAATGTTGAATGTTTTACCATAGATACTTGGATATGTTTACTCAATGGCATAGAAATTTCGTAGTCTGAATCATTCTATAAGAAAATTTATTGCGAAAATGGTGAGATGACCTGAAAAAAACATACCTTAGAAAGCATCATCAAAAGAATTTATCCTTCCTTGAATTCCGACCTTATTTTCTCCACTTTCCTCATAAATTCAGCTTACATATCCTTTTTCTACCTCATAAACCTATAGGTATTCAATATTCTCAAGTTTTTCTTAAATGAGAGAGCATTGCCTCTTATTTATACTCTCCAAGTAGCTTCCTTAAAAACATCTTCTAGGTCACTTTGCCCACTTTCCTTATTTTAGAGTTAACCCACTTCTAATTTATCCATTAAATTTATTATTGAGTTAATTTATTTTGTATTCACTTTGAATTATAGTACACTCATCACTTCACTTTATTATTTACCTTTTAAAATCTCTTAAATCACTTTGACTACTTTGACCTTTTGGGGCTTCTAGATGACATATGAGGGTCCTCCAACTTTGTAAGGTCACAACTCTCAAACTGTGAGGAGTTATGTGATGTTCAACATACCACCAGAATTTGAATGACATGTAATATCCATATAGAATAGTATTACCTAAAAATATATCAAAACTCATATCGTTATCCATCAAACAAACTTCGGTCCATTACCCAAACTTGGGTTCTCCAACTTCTCATGGCCATAACTCTCTAACTGTGAAGAGTTATGTGATGTTCCACATACCAACAGAAATGGTATGAAAAGAATTATCCATATAGGATAGTTTCACTAAAAAATTCACTGGCATTCATCTCATTATTCAACAAATAAGCATGGTTTCTCTAACCATCCATCTAGGATAACTCATTTTGCAAAGCATCTTCCCGTGAGGGCTTTCACCATAAGGGAACCACTTTGGAGTTCATCCATTTCTGCTTATTATCAACCATGAAAATACAATAACAAGTCATCTTTACATCAAACAATATTGGGTCCATTACCCAACCTTTGTGCCATGGGGCTTTCTTCAAGGGTTGACATCAATGACAACCAACCTTAATCAACAAAGGGTACGGTCTAGCCTCCTTAGTTGGTTCCCTAAGATATTGGGACGAGTACTACTGTTGGACCCCACACATATATTAGAGAGCTATATCACAGGGAAAAACCTTGACTATAGATACACTGCCAAAAATAACCCTTCAGGTGGAAACAAGAGATCTACTATAGTGCAACTTGGCACCCTTACAAATTTTTCACTTGAGAAACCTTCCCCGCCAATATTTTTTTATTATTAACAATTTGGGAATTTCGACGTTGTAGAAGTATTCAAATTAGAGTATAACTCTGTAGGAGTAAAAAACAAATCCGGGGCCAGGTTGCACCCTTATTTGAGACTTAGTCCATTGTATTCCTCTCTTCATTCTGATTGTAGTGGCACACTTCATTTTTCATTATTTTTTTCTTCGTGGACCCAACCCTTTCTGGGATTCCCTTTTTTGAGACCTATCCCATTAGATTCCTCTCTTTATTCTAATCACCTAGGTACCTATCATTTTTAGGCCCATTTTCCATCATGACACCTCATCGTCTATTTAATCCTCCACCATGCCTACCACTCTCTCTCAGACCTAAGAAACCTGGGAGGAAAAGGTGTCCAACCTAGAACATCAAATGTCGTCCATACACACCGACTTCCAAATATCCATTGAAAAGAAATACCATGCTCTGGAGAAACTCCTAAAGGGTAAGAATGTTGAGCCCAATCTCGAGGATCCTCAATGTTCCCATTATGAGCATATTCAATCATCCCACCCCCCTTGGGGTTTTCCACCCTCTTGGAATAAGGTGCCCAAAGTTGACATGCATAAATTTGATGGTTCCAACCCAGCTGGGTGGGTTTCTCAAATGGAACAATAATTCTCCCTTCATGATATTCGGGATGATGAGACCAAAATCCATATAGGGGTTTTGTACTTGGATCAAGAACGCTGACAATGACGACAATGGCATAAGAAATTTTATCAAGGACTACCCACTTGGAACATGTTTACTAAAGATGTTTGTGCTCATTTTGATAGGGAATCACATTTTTTTAGATAGGATCACTAAGCTGTGCTAATCCAGGTGGATATTGGTGGCCACCCACCTATTCCAACTGACTCCTCTTGACAATTTTTAGTTCAACACGTTCTTTTGTAATTATTTGTAATTGTGGGTTCTACACTTTCAAGGCATTTTGAATCCCTACACATATTCTAGGAGGATACCGATGGCCTCCCACCTAATCCAACTGACTTATTTTGGATGTTTTCATGTCAGTACATCTTTTTGTACTTCCAAGGTCATTTTGGGGCCCTAAACAATGTTTTTTTTTGGCTTGCCACAATCAAACTATAGACAAAGTCAGAGTTTGTTGGAGTAATGTGTAGTTCTAGAAAATACCTTTCCAATGGAATATCCAGAGGTTGTAAACAAAATTTATGACCTTGAGAAGTTGAGGTACCAACTTACCCATAGGGGCCCACATGAATTTTGGTGTTTCACCTCCTAGGGTTAGGTTTTTGGATGTCTATGGTTTTGGAATTCATGAGTAATATTTAAAATTACTTTGGAGCCTCATTCTAATCATTCTTCTTAGATGGATTCATGTATCAGCCACATCTTTTCTTAGAGATAGTTATGACCATTCGAACAAGTTGTTTCAGTTCTGCATTTTTACAATTTCAACCTATTTCATTTATTCAATAGAAGATATTGTTCACTGGATATCTATGTTTTTCTCCATATATCTATGTTTATTATATTTATTTTTTTAATAAGTTCGTTCCTCTCCTAAATCCGGATCATGTGCCAAATTGGATCAGTCACCGACTTCATCATGACATTTTAACAATTGGCTACCCGAACCGAGGGCTTAACTGATGACTTTTACCTTGAACGTTTTATCATTGGCTTAAAGGAAGCCATTAGGGCTCATGTGAGCATGCATCATCCTACGACCTATTTGCGGGCATGCCAATTAGAACTGGAAGTAGAGACCATCCTTCAGGATCCAACTTGGAAGGCTACATTCCCTAACTATCCTCACCCCAAGGCTCACCCAGTGCACACACAAACCTTGAAGGTACTAAAGGTATCTCCAACAAAAATGGTGGAGCGTCACAAGAAAGGACTTTGGTATTACTGTGTTGAAAAGTATTCACTGGGACATAAATGCAGGGAACAAAAGTTCTTCCATATTGATGCATAAACTTCCTTTTTCTATGAAGACATACCATCAGATGAGGATCCTGACCCAGAGGATGCCCAAACAAGTGTTCATGTTGCAGATTTTGTTTCCTCCCATGTGGAACCAGAGGAGCCTATCATATCTATTCATGCCTTCTCAAGTATTTTGGTCCCACAGACATAAATGCAGGGAACAAAAGTTCTTCCATATTGATGCATAAACTTCCTTTTCCTTTGAAGACATACCATTAGATGAGGATCTTGACCAAGAGGATTCCCAAACAAGTGTTCATGTTGCATATTTTGTTTCCTCCCGTGTGGAACCAGAGGAGACTGTCATATCTATTCATGCCTTCTCAAGTATTTTGGCCCCATAGACATAAATGCAGGGAACAAAAGTTCTTCCATATTGATCCATAAACTTCCTTTTTCCTATGAAGACATACCATCAGATGAGGATCCTAACCCAGAGGATGCCCAAACAAGTGTTCATGTTGTAGATTTTGTTTCCTCCCATGTGGAACCAGAGGAGCCTCTCATATCTATTCATGCCTTCTCAAGTATTTCAGCCCCACAGACATTGAAGTTCAAGGGATACATCAAACATAGACTGGTTGTGGTGTTGATTGATAGTGGTAGCACCCATAATTTTATTCATCGTAGGCTTGTTGAGGAGATCCATTTCTTTGTTTTCCCTATTTATAATTTTCAAATTCTCATCGCTAATGGTGGTACGATGAAGTGTGGGGTCCGTTGTGAGAATTTCAAACTCCAAATAGGTGATTATCATCTAAAAACCCACATTTTCTCTATTTCCATGGGGGGATTTGATATAGTTTTGGGTGTGGAATGGATTCACACTCTCGGACCAATCATAATGTATTATCATGAATTATATATGAGCTTCACCCAAGAGGCTCACACCTGTACCCTCCAAGGTCTCCAAGCGGGCTCTCCTGAAATCATCAATTCTCATCGGATGGAAAAAATGTCAAAGAAAGGCCACGATGGTGTGATTTCTCAATTGCATGCCATCTAGGTCAAAGATGATGCCTCCTCGGTAGTCCCTTCTAGCCTACAACTAATATTGGACAACTACTCTAGGGTATTTGAAGTTCCAATAGACTTACCTCCTTCCAGGGGTGAGCATGATCATAGCATCCCTCTCCTGCCGAGTAGTCAACCCCCCATTTCACGTCCCTAAAGGTATCCATTTTATATAAAAAAAGAAACATATAATATGGTGCATGAATTACTGGAGGCGGGGTTAATTCTCCCTAGTACCAACCCATATTCGTTTTGTGTGGAAATGGTCTTAAAGAAAGAAGTTACTTCGCGCATGTGTCTCGATTTTTGTGCCTTGAATAAATTGACCATCAAATATAAGTTTCCCATTCTTGTCATTGATTATCTATTGGATTAACTTCAAGGTTCCTATGTATTCACCAAATTAGACCTTCGGTCAGGTAGGAGGATATCACCAAATTTGGATGAAGGAGGAAGATATTATTAAGAATCATTTCTGAACTGATGAAGGACATTATGAATTCTTGGTCATGACTTTTGGCCTTTATAATGCCCCATCCAACTTCCAAAGTCTCATGAATAAAATATTGAAACCATACCTTTGACAATTTGTCCCGGTTTTCTTTGATGACATCCTCATATACAACCACACTTTGGATAACCACTTTCTTCATGTGGACAAAGTCCTTCACTTACTACAGGACAATCAATTGTTTGTCAGAAATACCAAATGTTCCTTTGGAGATATCGAAGCGGAATACTTGGGACACATTACGGGTCGAGAAGGGGTAAAAGTGGACCCAAAAAAGATACAAGCTATGCAGGAGTGTCCGCGACCCACAACCTTAAAGAGCCTAAGTGGTTTTCTCAGTCTTAAATGATATTACAGGAAATTTTTCCACCATTATGGAAAAATTGATAAGACCTTAACCGACCTTCTTAATAAGAATGCATTTCATTGGACACTTGTTGTTGCACAAGCCTTCATAGAGTTAAAGAGGGCCATGCTCACTACTCCTGTCCTAGCAGCTCCTCACTTCAAAAAAACCTTTGTGGTGGAATCATATGCTTCTGGCACTGGTATAGGTGCATTGCTCACACAAGATGGTTGACGTGTGGCCTTTACTAGCAAAGTGTTGAGTGGAAGCAATTTGGGAAGATCTACTTATGAAAAATAAATGATGGTCATTCTCCATGCGATGCACACGTGGAGGCCATATATTTTGGGGCATAATTTTCAGATCAAAATATATCACCATAGTCTGAAGTATTTTCTAGAGCAACGATTATCCTTCCTAGAACAAAACAAGTGGATGAACAAAATGTTGGTTTATGATTATGAAATCATATATAAAATGTCAAAGACAATATAGTAGCTGATGCATTGTCAATACAACATGAGGAGGACAACTCCATATTTTCCTTATCCTTACCAGTCCTTTATTGGATTGAATAAGTACATCAAGGGTGGCTAACACACCCGACTCTCTCCATATTAATTCAGTGTCTTCAGGAGGACCCTAATCATTTCATCGGCTACACTTGGTAGGACAATATTCCAAGATATAAGGATCGCCTGGTTCTATTGCCCTATTCAACACTCAAGCTGAGGCTCTTAAATGAGTTGCACTCATCAACTATTGTGGGTTACTCAGGTTTGCAAAATACCTATGCTCATGCTTGTCATTCTTTTTATTGGAAGGAATGAAGAATGACATCCTTCACTTTGTCACCAAATGTGAGGTGTGCCAATGTAATAAAGGTGAAACTATCAAGTCTCTAGGATCGCTACAACCCATACCCATTCCATATTCTATGTGGACATACGTCTCCATGGACTTTATAGTGGGCCTTCCTAAAGCTCGAAAGAAGTCGATCATCATGGTGGTGGTTGATCAACTATTCAAGCATGCTCATTTTTGTGCCATACCCCACCCTTTCACACTGACACTAGTAGCAAAGGTTTTCCTTGATCATATTTTCAAGTTACATGGCATGCCCACCTCTATTGTATCTGATCATGACCCAACTTTCACCAACACATTTTGGAAAGAGCTATTCAAATTGTAGGGTACCCAACTGAACATGAGCACAAAATATCACCCCCAGTCTGAGGGACAAATGAAAGTGGTAAGAAAATGTTTGGAAACCTACTTGTGGTGTTTTTCTTTAGACAAACAACAATAGTGGGAGTAATGGATCTATTTGGAGGAATGGTTGTAGAATACTTCTTCTCACATGACCAATAAAATGACCCCATATGAAGCAATGTATGGCCAACTCCCACCTACAGTCACTACCTATATTCCAGGCACATCAAATGTGCAATATATTGATCCACTACTACAAGGTATCACAACCACCCTAGAGGCTCTAAAGGATAAAATCCACATGGCCCAAAATCACATGAAGCAACAAGCGTACCAAAATCATTCCGAAAGGGCTTTTCAGGATCCAAACTTACAAATAAACATCTCTCAAATCCCAAGGACATCACAAGATGGCACCCAATTTTATGGATCATACCATATCATCAAACGTATTGTTTCAGTGGCCTAAAAATTGGCCCTTCTAGATGCTTCCAAAATCCATCTGTTGTTCCATGTTTCCTGTATGAAGAAAGTGGTTAGATATAATTGCAGGTTCCAAACCATCCTTTCGGAATTATATGAAGAAGGATCCCTTTGGCTCCAGCCAGAAGAAGTCCTCAATTCTCATGAACATTAGTTTCATGGAAAAACTATCAAGGAATTGTTGATCAAGTGGAAGGACACATCACTAGAGGATGGGACTTGGGAACCAATGACCATACTCCAATAGTTTCTGCACCTTTATCCTTGAGGAAAAATATGCTTTTGAAGGGGGAGGGCATGTTAGGATCCAATCCTAACCCATATTCATGGTTCATTAGTTAGTAGGATATGTTTTCTATGAATAAAGGCTGACATTAGTTAATAAGGCCTAATAAATAAAGGAGAATAGGTCAATGTAAGAAGACCTAATAGAATCTTCCGCTTCTAGAAAGAGCTTCCTCTAGAAGTTTCCTTAGAAGGTAGAGTTAGTATAAATAAGAGTAAGAGGTATTGGATTTTTTTTCTTAGAGATTATTGTAATAGAGCTCTGCTCTGTTGGAGGCTTCCCCATTGAAGAGGCAAGTGAACATTGTTATCTCTAATAAAGGTGCTCTTTCTAGTGTTATTTTGGTATTTATCTAGCTATAATCTTGTTGTTCCATTAATGTTTGTTAAATCTTTATGTTCCACATATTATTATTCATTTGGTATACTGTAGTCAAGTGGGGGTGAGTTTTGATGGTTCTATATCCAACAATCTTATTGTTGGCACAGGAGCAGACACAGGGTTCAACGCTTCAACAATGCACCAACAAAACCCTAACTACCGGTCCTTTCGGCAACACCTGTAGAACAGATGAAGTCTTACCTGAGGTAGAGGCAGGGGGGGTTGCAGGACTCAGATGTATGCAACCTAGCTGGGACACATATCTCTGATTACAATACCTTAACAGAGCACTTAACAATTAACATTCATCAACATTTAATCCTTATTCACATCGCATATTGAAATCCTAGGTATAGAGCATCGCAATATTCAACAAGATCTAATACATCCATCACTTAACACATAGAAATAGATCATATCTAGCATTCACTCACATTACTAAGAACTAATCTATTATATCATATGCATCTAACCTATATCATTTCACTAAGCATACATCACATCAATAACATAACAACTATAATGCACAAAGCAACCAGAACACAGGATATACACGGTTCACCCCCAGCGTGGGGCTACATCCAACAAATCTTCTCTTATTTATTGTTTTCTTTCAATCTTCTACAAGCGTAGAGCCACAAGAATGCACTCCGCATAGGACAGGAGATCTGTGCACACCTTTCCATATCCTCCTTCCCAAAGCTAGGTTTAAGCACAAAACCTTCTTACAATATGCACACAATCTTCTTACAATCACTTGCACTTAGCTCTGCAAGTTCTTTACACACAGTATGCACAAAGCCTCTAGCTCTACACTAAGCCAATTCTACTAGATCTCTCTTACTTACATCGCCCAGATTTTTATTTATACATTACAAAAGGGCCTAAATATGGGTAAACCCATGGGTTGACATCCCATACCCGTTACATAAAACCTAAACCCAAAAGTGCCCTAAGAAGGGGTCAAGATCCCATGATCTTCGATCTGCCTTCGACCAGCCTATCAAAGTCCCAAAATCGGTCAAATGTGACCCAAGTTCTCCAAAAATTGGTCAAGGGCCAAAAATCCCCCAACGCTCACCTGTGACTCATCCCGAGTCACTCTAATCTGGGTAACTCTATCTCAAAGGCCTCAAGCTTGGATCGAGCTACTTTGACCTGCTTCTTAGTCAGAGCCTGCTACTTGACAAACTCCTGAATGACCTTCTCAGTGATAGGTCCTTCCAATCGTTGTTCAAATGAGGTGACTACGTGTTCTAGTTGGGCACCTTGTCCTTCAATATACTCAAAAAGTGTGCAGGCTTCATCCTACACTGGCTGGAGTCTTTGGGTTGCGTCCATGACCTTGTTTTGAATGGCATGGGCCTATTGCTGAACCATGTGTTGTTCCTGGGATCATTTCATTCTCTTGACCGCTTGTAGTGGCTTCAATTGTTCTTGCACCATTGTTTCTTTTTGCTTGGCCTCCTGAAGCTGTGACTCTAGTTTCCTTAGTTCAAGATCCTCTGCAAGGCACTCGTAAGTCTTTTCACTTTGACTGCTGAGTTTATTACATTCTAAGGCCAATGCCTTGATTGTCTATATTGCACTTCGGGAATTTTCTTCTCTATGGTCTCACACTTCCTATAGAGTTGTTAGCACTGCTTGTAACTCCAGTTCAGTTATCCTCTGTTGGAGTTGCTGAATGGCTTCGAAAAGCTTCCCTACTTGTCTTTCTACTGGGTATTCTTCCATCTATTCTAACCCCATCATAGAGTGAAGTGATCTAATGAATGCTTCTTTAAATCCTATCTTCTCTGCGAGCAGTTGTTCCTTCTCCTTCTAGATATTCACACTATCCTCTACAAACTTGGCTTGGATGTCATCTTTTTCTTGTTGCACAACCCAACGTTGTTCTCTGGCTTCCTCTTTTGCTTGCTTCAGGGCCTCTATGACCTGTTCCTTTTCCTCCTGGGCATGATGAAGGAGAACCTCCATCACATCTTCTATCCTGCGTAGCTGGGCATGTTTGTCTCCCAACTCTGTTCCTTATGATGATGGGGGTGCAATAGACACTGTGCGGATGGAGTGGATGGCTTGTTGTACCCCTTTCAACTCTACTTCAATTCTTTCATACATGGTCTCTTGTTTGGCTTCATTGTGCTGTAAGATATCTTCTGAGGTATCTGATTCAATGACAATGATGAAATCTATGTCATCCATCATGAGAACAGTCTGCATCTGTGGTTTAGTAGCTTTGGAGTTCTTCCGCGATGTAGGTTTCATGGGGGAAACCTTTCTTTTATTGGAGGTCTCAACTTTGTCAATAGGGTCCCTAGGCAGTGTTACTTCACCTTGTTTCTTATTGTCTTCTTATCCTTTGTCTTCTTCTTTGTATACTTCGTCATCACCTCCCCCTCCAGGTGAGTTTAAAGTAGTCTCTTCTGATGCGTTGTTCAGTTTCTATACCTCTTCCATTTGCTTCCTTCTTCTATTGTTGGGTGCATCATACTCTTCATGAGTGACCAGAGGACTTTCGATTAGGTCGGGGTCAGACAGTTCTTCCTGGTTGACCAGTACAAGGAGATCTGCGAGCCACTCCTTAGTTATTTCTTCCATGTCCTCCTCAGTGAGCTTGTAATAATATTGGAGCTCTTCTTTATGTTCGTCTCCTTGCCCAGTGATATAAATAAAATGTCTATCTACGCAGAACTTCACAAATGGTATGAACCTGTGCAGGGTATTCAGTGTCATGAGAGGGGAAGAATTAATAGCCCTCTTCAAATGCAGGTAAGAGGTGTGGAACACTGCTTTTGATTGCCATTTTTAGCCATGTCGCTCTAATACCAGAGCATGGTGAACTTCGCAACTATGGTTTATGATGGCTCAATATCAGGGAAGGTCACACCTTCTGGCATATCCCAAGAAATGAAGGCAATGAGGATCAACAACGAACTGAAGTGGAACTCGTAGGAATGATCCTGAGCTTCATGATAGTCTTTCTCTAATTGGTTGATGAGGTAGCTCGTCCAGTTCATTTGTAGCCCTTCCATGCATTTTCCTGCGAGGTCGATGATAAACCCCATGGCCTACGTGGGTCTGTTCTTCCTTGCTATCTTACCAACAATCAATTGGTACGCTAGGTGCATTGTTCCATTCAGGATGGAGGCTATCTTGTATCCCCGCTTCCCCATTTCCACATTGCCATAGGTGTCTTTGATTGTCTACGTGAGGGTGCGATCTACAGTCTTTCTTGGGTAAACGTCTTGTGGGTCTGGTCCTTGCATGCTTAATCTAGTGATCCTATGGATCAACGTTGGATCGATGATGATGCGTCTATCCAACCACAAATAGCCACCATAGAAGTAGGACAACAAGATCTTAAAGCACACGTTAACCTCCTAATGTCTTTCGAAGTGTGGTATCTTCATCACGGTCAATATAGTGGACCTCACGATGTCCATGGTCCATGAATGGGGGATGATATTTGACTTCTTCCCTTTTGTCTTGGTCAAATACTTGTATGGTGCTAGCATTCCATAGTTCTTGTGGTATCCTAAGTTATATTCATTGATCTTCAACGTCAGAATCCTCTCCAGTTGCGGTTTGAATGCATGTATCCCCTTCGGGAGGTGCGCAGTGATGAATGTGTAGTTGAAGTCCCTCGGGACACTGTCACGACTCACCGCGCTAGCCATAGGTGGGATGTAGTCAGGCATGATAGATGGGATGAGCTTCGCATTTGCTAAGTCATCACGATACTTTGTTCATTTCCTTGTCACAGCTCGGGATGGTCAAGATCCATGAGCAATCGACAAGGATGCTTGCACTCCTCTCTTCAATGAGGCTTGTATTCCCACGGACATCACCTTATTGTCCATGAGGTATACTAGGATCTCTTTGATGAATTTTTCTACTGCGCTAATTTCGTCCAATATGCACACTCGAGATCTGATATCTCAGGTTGGTGAACAAACACTCACTATAACAACATGGGTGGTGAGGTCTCAATAATCACAACGCTGTAATAATCAACTCGAATAATCACAATTGGAAAAAGTTTCCACGGTGCAATGCTTGATGGGATAAATAGACATCATTGTAACAGACTCTTCCAATGGGTAGGAATGCCTCAATCAATGCAATTCCATCCATTATGGCGCGGTCCCAACAGTCCAATGGAGAACGTTCCAACAATAACTGTGTTTCCAACCATTTTGGAGCGTCATTCTAATGGTCGAGATGCCTCCAACGGTCATATTTCTTCGTCATGGTGAAGTGCCATATTACGTTGTTTTGATATCTCGAATAAGTTCCAGTTTTGCAAACCTTCCTTATGCGGAATCCTCCTTGGAACTTCCTGTAACTTTTCTAACTTTGCTTTCTTCTTTCTGAGATTTCTGGATTTCTTTCCTGTGATTTGAGTCACTGGTTTCCTCTTTCCATTATCATTCTTATCTCCTCTTGGCATAGTAATTTCTCACTGTGGAGGGTCTTTCATATTTTCTGAGAGTAATACTTCTTCTCTTTCTGGGGTAGGATCTCTACTCTCTTTCATGGATAAGTTTCTTAATATTTCCTGTGTTTTTTCAACTTCAATAGCCCGGTCTCTGGCCCTAAGTTCCTTCGACTTGTTCTCCTATTCTTCCATTAAGTGCGTTATTCTCCTAGCCATGAAATCTCTTATTTCTTTATTTTTCTGTTATAGATCCTCCTCTTCTTTTTTCCTTCGTATCTGATCTTTTTCAATCCAGGTTTTTCCTAGCAAAATAGAAAATGGGGCGTTGTTCTCAACAAATTTAACGATCTCAAATTCTTCTTTTGTCGCAGTTCCATAAGAACTCATATATTTCTGGGTAATTCTTCCACATAGGGTTATTAGCTTCCCTCTAAATAATCATATTCCTCCCAATGAAGGAACCATAGTAGGTTTTCCCAAAATTTCCCAAGTTCTTTCTGTCATGATATTCACCTGTGTTTCCTCATCCAGGACACAGTCTATGTCGAAGTCTCCTATTTTTGTTTCGATGCACTCTTTTTCTTTTAAGATCTCTGATAATTTGATATCTCTGTGATCGTTCAGGGTTTCTTTCATATTCAATAATATAACTGCTGATTCTTTCTGGGGTTCTATCATATCCTTAGTTTCTTGGTTTGTCTCATAGTTTTCTTGACTCATATTCATGTTTTCAAATTTAGCAATCATTCTAGGGAAATCCAAAACTTCATGTCCAATAGCTTTACAACAAAGGAAAATAGGACCTCTAGCAGGGCATTACTTAGCAAGATGTTCTGGTCTTCTACAACTATAACAAAGAGTTAACCCTCTCTTTCTCTGGAATATCCCCAACCTTTCATGTACCGCACACTGGGATCACAATGGCGGGTCTGCAAAAAAATATTTCTAGGATCCTCCATCCACTTGTTACCAAAAATTATTTCTATGCATAGGAATAACATATATTTCATTATTTCTATCAAATCTATTCATATCAAATCTTCTTTCTTCTAGCTATACCCTAGTTTTCAAAATAAGACCAAATCTATTAAACATACCTAGATCCATTCTTTCAAAATAAACATTTTCACTTCTCTTACCTTTATCAGAGCACAAAGCTTCAAGATCTTACCTCTTTTCTTCAAATCAGAATTATCTTCTTAGCACAGAGCTTCGCAAGTCAAGTAGAATACTATGCACTAAAGAAGCAGATCTACACACAAAGCTTTATTTTCTTCAGTTCCCAGTAATCATAGTTCCAGGTCCCAACAACAAAACCATTTGTTGGCACAAGGGTAGACCCAAGGTTCAATGCTTCAGCAACACACCAACAAAGCCCTAACTATCAACCCTTCCAGCAACACCTACGAAGCAGATGAAGTCTCACCCAAGGTAGAGGCAGGGGTGGTTGTAGGACTCAGATGTATGCAACCTAGTTGGGACATAGATATATGATTAAAATACCTTAACAGAGCACTTAACAGTTAACATTCATCAACATTTAACCCTTATTCACATCGCATATTGAAATCCTAGTTATAGAGAAGCACAATATTCAACAAGATCTAATACATCGAGCACTTAGCACATAGAAATAGATCGGATCTAGCATTCACTCACATTACTAAGCACTAATCTATTATATCAGATGCATCTAACCTACATCAGTTCATTAAGCATACATCACATCAATAACATAACAACTATAATGCACAAAGCATCCAGAGCACAGGATATACGTGGTTCACCCCCAACACGGGGCTATATCCACCAACTCTTCCATTCTTTATTTTCCTCTCTCAATCTTCTACAAGCATAGAGCCATAGGAACCCACTCTACATAGGACATGAGATCTGCGCGCACCTCGCCAGATCCTCCTTCCTTGAGCTAGGTTTAAGCACAAATCCTTCTTACAATCTGCACACAAGCTTCTTACAATGACTTGCACTTAGCTTTGCAAGTTCTTAACACATAGTATGCATAAAGCCTCTATCTCTTCACTAAGTTGATTCTACTAGATATCTCTTACGTACATCGCCTAGATTTCTATTTATACATTACAAAAGGGCCTAAACATGGGTAAACCCATGGGCCGACATCCCATACCCGTTACATTAACCCTAAACCCAAAAATGCCCTAAGAAGAGGCTGAGATCCCATGATATCCTTTTCACCTTGTGCTCTTCCTTCGATCAGCCTGTTGAAGTCCCAAAATCAATCAAACGTGAACCAATTTCTACAAAACTTGGTCAAGGGCCAACACCTACCCTTTCCAAATTACTTACAAATAAATCACATAGAATATCAACTTGGGTTGCGAGCCCCCAAATATCAGATGCACCAAGGGATAAATTTATATCTCCTCCAACCACCACTAGAAATTTTTGAATCCATGGAATACTGAATACATTTTCCTAGTATTCCTTTGTCTTTTAGTAAGGACCATAAATATTCAAGAAAGTAATTTCTTTTCCAGGATATAATGAAAGTAGAGAGGTACCTATCCTAGATTAAAAATCCCAAGAGTTGGAATATTAGAATAATCATGTCTTACAACATATTAAATTTCCCCTTGATCTTCCTATAGAATCAATAAAACTAAAATCCCACACCCTTAGAAGCTTGGAGAAATCTTGAACTACCTTCTCCCCTTTTGTGATCAATTCTTGTAAGAGGATCATAAAGGGATTATGAATATCAATTAACCCTTTTGCGACCAATTTATTTGAGGAGTTGGTCAGTCCTCTACAGTTCGCAGTTAATAAAATCATTTGGAAACAAACCTAGGGGAATTTTATCTATTGTCCCCAATTAAATATTGTTGTATTCCATTTATAACTTCATAATTTGCTATATTTTGAACTAGATAAAGTAATGATTTTTTTCCTCTTTGTACTACCTTGGATCCTTTCTCCCCAATGGAGTCGTCCGCAAATGGTTACAGAAATCCATCATCTCCAAACATCCATTAGTTCATACATGGTCCAAAAAATGCATTTCCAAAGGGCACAAACTATACAACTGGTTATAAAATCAGCATGCACTCAGAATGCAAAAGAAGCGCACGCACGCGTGCCAGTCAAAAATGACGGAAAAACACACATGCGCCTGATGCATGATTGGGGACGCAAAAAGACGCGCACACTTTAGAATGATGCATTAATGATTCTAGTTGGCCTCCCACCCACTTTTGGTTCATCTCCCAAGTCGATTTGACCCCCAAATCTGAGCTGAATCTGAGTGGGGGGTTGGTCAAAGACCTAAAGGTGCCCTAAAGGGCCCCTTGTTCACACTAAAGACCGATTGGATAGTGCCTCAAATATTTTCTATAAAAATAGGCCATGGGTGCACTATATTTCCAAGAATCTATTTGTATTGTTATCCTGCCTCTATTCTCCTGCAAGGGACCTCTTTCCTCATTGGAGCATATAAGCACCATTTCATTAGGCTATTCACACTTGAGTGAATGAGATTTGGATTTCTTCACCATTTCCTTTGTTGTACAGGATAAGTCAACTGAGAGGGGGGGGGTGAATCAGTTGTATATAATTTCTTTCATTTTATAAGAAGATTACTTATTAATCAATAAATCATTCCTTTAACATTTAACTTGCAGTAATACATTTAACAAATAATTATACAAGCACATAAATGAAACAATGACACAATGATTTTTCATGAGGAAACCCAAAAGGGAAAAACCTCTTCTTATTATGAATGAAAGGCAAGCTCCAACTCCTCTTTACATTCTTATTTTATCTGAGCTACAACCCAGATGAGGCTGCTACCTTTGTTTCTTCATCACCTTCTGAATGGAAGCTACAACTCCCATATGTACAAGCACCAACTTGTACATGAGACTTTTATAGTCTCCCCTTGCTCCTCCACACCACCATGGAATCCTTCTCTGTCACTAAGAACCTACAAACCAACTCTTTATCTTCTCTGGCAAAGGATTCATCATTCAAGTCCTCTCTATTTATATAATCATACCAAAATCCATTCTTCTCCCCTTGATCTCTGCTATATATTCATCATTTCTTCTTACTGTCCCTGTATGATTTTATTTCGGTTTTATATTCATTTACAGAAATGAATTTTACCTTAGAGCTACGACTGTACCATTAATTCCATACTCACCAACACCACACAGTCACTGCGTGTTTCTTTTTATCTTCTACAACCCCTTCGGTTACCCCTTAAATCCCTAGATCAACACTTCAGCAACTAAAACGCCAATCGTCCAAGAACCATGATTCAATTCTACTAACTGAATCATAACTGAACAATTAATCATGAAGAGAAACAATAGCCCTTTGATCAGATTTCCAAGTATCTAACACCGTTGGATTACAAGCACAGGGTCTCGCGTTGATTTCACCATTTCACATTTCAGTATTTTGACATTTCGACATTCCTGTGGTGAGGAGTCTAGACACTCCAAGTCATAATCCTCGAACTGGAGATAGATCAATGGTCCACAAAACTTCATAATATGATCCCTTTTTTTCTTAATCGAACGGCTGACGGGATTTCAACATTTTTCCCTTCGAGTCATCGTGACTCCAACATTATAAAATTCATGATCACAAAATCTATGAAGTGATCGGACGGTTCACATAACCCACTGAGATGGACGTTTGATGGGATTTCAGAGTTTTGCCTTTCGGGTTTTCAAGACTCACAATAGTCCCTTTCAGCATTTCAGAGTTTGAGACATTGTGATGGTGGAGTTTCTACTTTCTATGTAAAACCCTGAAATAGAAAGTTATGATGTGACATAAACCTGCTGACATCACATTTGGATTGACACATGTCGAATAGCTACCACGTGTCACTCTGATTCATGACTTACATGTGCCTGAAATGTTGAATCAGCCTGACACTTGTCATTGCTTGATTGTGCGACGTGTCCTTAGCTGTCATGGTTTGCTGACATGGTTTGTTGATGTGTCTGTTTTAGGATTTCGAGGTTTTCTACTTCAGAGGTTAAAGTTCCTTTGATATTTGATTTCCTGGTCTATGAAACTCCGAAATGGAGTCTTTGACATTCTTTGATCTTTCGCATTTTGCGATTTCATCATTATTTTCGTGAGTGTCCTTGACACCTCCAACTCTCGGTATCTGAAACTCCGAAATGGAGATTAAGTCGTGGTTTCGGTATGTCGGGAGATATGTTGATCTCCAAATTAGGAACCACTGGGCCTGTGAAAACTGATCCATGGTGCCTGTGAAAACTGACCAACAAACTCCCCCTTTGGCATTTTAAAGTTTGACATTAATGACAAAACCAGGCCCTATGAAAACTGTGCAAACTGCCCTACTGTGTAAAATGCCCTGTGAAAACTGTGCAAACTGCCCTACTATGTAAACTATATAGTGTAAACTGCCTTGTGCAAACTGCAAGCCCTACCAACAAACTCCCCCTTTGGAATCTATGGCAAAGGAATCAACCATACTCTCCTTGAGAAAATAAAATCACTTGCAAATATGTATCATTTCAGCAACAACTCCCGCTATCAGTAATAGTCAATAAACCTGTGCAGTCTGATTTTTATAATGAAGCCTGTGTAATATTTGAGAATGAAATGAAATTACAGAGGCTAAACCCCCAACTGATCCCTGATACTTTCAAATTTCATTTTAGATAAAGGTTTAGTAAATACATCTTCTATCTGATCCTTTGTGCCAACATATTCCACTTTAATAACTTTAGACATAACCTACTCTCTTAGAAAATGAAATTTAATGGGAATGTGATTTGTTTTGGAATGCATAATAGGATTTTTAGATATACTAATTGCACTGGTATTATCATAGAAGATAGGTATAGGTTCATTATAATGAATATGTATATCTTCTAGCATCTGTTTCATCCATAGAACCTGAGTGCAACAAGTTGTAGCTGCAATGTATTATGCTTCAACAGTAGACAGAGACACTGCTGATTGTTTTTTACTTGACCAACTTACAAGACATCCTCCAAGAAAAAATGTTGCTCCACTAGTACTCTTCCTGTCATCAACACAACCTGCCCAATCAGCATCAATGAAAGCATATAAATCAAGCTAATTACCTGTAGGATACCATAAACCATACTCTGTTGTCCCCTTAAGATATCTGAAAATTCTTTTGACTGCAAGTAGATGAGAAGTTTTTGGTGAAGCCTGAAACCTGCCAACTT
>JZKD02S2171524.1:646523-660495 GCA_000966675.3 Picea glauca
TTCATTTTATAAGAAGATTACTTATTAATCAATAAATCATGCCTTTAACATTTAACTTGCAGTAATACATTTAACCAATAAATATACAATCACATAAATGAAACAGTGACACGGTATTTTTCATGAGGAAACCCAAAAGGGAAAAACCTCTTCTTTTTATGAATGAAAGGCAAGCTCCAAATCCTCTTTACATTCTTATTTTATTTGAGCTACAACCCAGATGAGGCTGCTACCTCTGTTTCTTCAACACCTATTGAATGGAAGCTACAACCCAGATGTACAAGCACCAACTTGTACATGAGACTTTTACAGTCTCGCCTTGCTCCTCCCTACCACCCTGGAATCCTTCTCTGTCACTAAGAACCTGCAAACCAACTCTTTATCTTCTCTGGAAAAGGATTCAATATTCAAGTCCTCTCTATTTATATAATCATATCAAAATCCATTCTTCTCCCCTTGATCTATGCTATATCTTCATCATTTCTTCTCACTATCCCCATATGATTTTATTTCGATTTTATATTCATTTACATAAATGAATTTTACCTTAGAGATATGGTTGTACCATTAATTCCATATGCACCAACACCACACAACCACTGCATGTTTCTTTTTATCTTCTACAACCCCTTCGGTTACCCCTCAAATCCCTAGATCAATGCTTCAGCAACTGAAACGCCAACCATCCAAGAACCATGATTTGGTTTTGCTAACTGAATTATAACTGAACAATTAATCGTGAAGAGAAACAATAGCCCTTCGATTAGATTTCCAAGTATCCAACACCGTTGGATTACACGCACAGGGTCTTGCATTGATTTATCCATTTCGCATTTCGGTATTTCGGCATTTCGTCATTCCTGTGGTGAGGAGTCTTGACACTCCAAGTCGCAATTCCTGAAATGGAGCTAGATCAATGGTCCAAAAAAATTCATAATATGATCCCTTCTTTTCTTAATCGAACGACTGATGGGATTTCGACATTTTTCCCTTCGAGTCATCGTGACTCCAACATTATAAAATTCATGATCACAAAATCTCCAAAGTGATCAGACGGTTCACATAACCCACTGAGATGGATGTTTGACGGGATTTTAGAGTTTTGTCTTTCGGGTTTTTGAGACTCACAATAGTCCCTTTCTGCATTTCAGAGTTCGAGACTTCGTGATGGTGGAGTTTTTTCTTGCTATGTAAAACCCCAAAATACAAAGTTTCGATGTGACATAAACCTGCTGACGTCACACGTGGATTGAAATGTGCCGAATAGCTGCCACATGTCACTCTAATTCGTGACTTACATGTGCCTAAAATATTGAATCAGCTTGACACTTTTCATTGCATGATTGTGCCACGTGTTCTTAGCTGACGTGGTTTGCTGACGTGGTTTGTTGATGTGTCTGTTTCGGGATTTCGAGGTTCGCTACTTCAAAGGTTAAAGTTCCTTTGATCTTTGATTTTACGGTCTATGAAACTCCGAAATGGAGTCTTTGGCATGCTCTGATCTTTTGCATTTTGTGATTTCATCATTCTTATTGTGAGTTTCCTTGACACCTCTAGCTCTCGATATCCAAAACTCCAAAATGGAGATTAAGTCGTGGTTTCGGTATGTCAAGAGACATGCTGATCTCCAAATTAGGAACCACCGTGCCTGTGAAAAATGATCCATGGTGCCTGTGCAAACTGACCAAAAAACTCCCCCTTTGGTATTTTAAAGTTTGACATTAATGAAAAAACCAAGCCCTGTGCAAACTATGCAAACTGCCCTACTGTGTAAACTGCCCTATGCAAACTGTGCAAACTTCCCTACTGTGTAAACTGCCCTGTGCAAATTGCAAGCCCTGCCAACATCCTTTTATTTTTTTATTTTTAAGAAGAGCTCAATCATTGGGGGGTCAAGAGCCCTCCCTTGGAGGAATAGAGGACCCATAAGTCTCCCTTTCTCTTTGGTGTTTGCCCACTAATACAATATATCCATTGGTGGCATGAATATCAGTCTTTCTTTTGTTTTATTTTCCTTATGCACTTTAGTGTAGTTTCTTTAATTGTTGTTAGATTAGTTGTTTCTTTGTTTCATGTGCTTGATGTTTCTAACTCTTACACTTATTTCTGTCATATCTAGCTAACCCAATTGGACTTGTAAGTGTCCTTCTTTTGCTCATTTAGGTGACGAAAAGGATACAACAGATTGGCGACTCCATTGGGGATAGGTATCAATTTCCTCCCTGTTTGGGTTGATTGAGCACTTATTTTTTATTTATTTGACTTTTATGGATCATAACCGGCCCAAGACTACATGAAAAAATCCAAATTCAGAGTTGAGATAAGAGAATTCCATTCAAAATTTTCTTCCCTGCTGAATATCAGAACGTGTGCGGGTTTTTCAGCCCATAAGTGCGTCTTCCAAGAACGTGCACCAAAATCACTATGTTCCTTAGCGCATTTTGCACACCTACGCTAATAGGTCATTGTTACTCTATGCATTGGTGTGACATCACCTCTGTCTACTCTACGACCCGTGCATCTGTCCAGAAATTCACATTATAAGGGTTTTTTGTGATGTTTTGAAGGCCCATAGCCTTCTAAATATTGATTCTATGAAATTTGTAATATGCACCACACTTAAATTCCCTCTCCACATGAAGGGTTAGTCAAAACATAGGCACTTAGGGGGTTAAAATCCATATTTCTCCTCTTTTTTCTTTCATTTGGCCACATGGATGGCTTGCTTTGATTGTAAAAGTTAAGTTGGAATCATTCAATATCACATATATAAACACTTGCATTGGGACCATAAATCAAAATTCAATCATAGAGTATGATCTTCTCTCGCACCATAGAGTGATCTTGAGAATCAGAAAAATGATTGAAGAAAGGCTTCATCTCCCTTAAAGACAAAATATTTTGGAGAGGACAACAACCCCCTTTGGGACTCCTCTTAGTTTCTTTTCAAAAACATCTTAAATTTGTAAGGGCCCATACATGCCCACATGTTCACAATCTAGGATAGTATTTTGAAGATTTCTTAGATTAAATCACATTAGGGAGTTTAAAGGATTGGTGAGGACCCACTTGTCCACATGCTAGTTCTCTAGGGACTTTAAAATTCCGCAAGGTTGTATCAATGGCATCTAGTAAGATAAGTAATCAAGACTTGTAAGGACCACACAAAGTCCACATGCTGCAAGGTGACACCTAAATTATTAAAAATTTGGCACATTTTTATCACTTTCCCACACACAAAGTCACTACTCACCCACATAGTTTCATCTCGAATTGTGGAGGTTGAAGTAAGTTTCCCCCAAAATGGATTCTGAAATGCCCCACCCTTTTCTTGAAGGAACTATCCACTCCCACTTAATTTGAACGAGATTGGTCCACACCCCCAATCTCACAAACAACCACATCTAATTTTTTTTAATCTCACAAACAACCACATCTAATTTTTTTTTAAAAACTCACTAAGTTTTCCTCCACAGGAGGTGCCAAAATAAATTTTTAGCTTACGTAGGATCTCAGGGATAGGCATCCAAATAACTCCCCTTTATCTGGTTCTCACATCTCCAAACATTAGAAGTTGTCAAATAGGGAAATTTAAATCCTCCAAGTCAAGTGTTCCTAACACCATAAGGTAGGGAGATACTCGTGAAGGGTCGAAGGCCAAGGTCCGGTTGTTCTGTGCATCCCACCTTGAGGCACCCACCTCTTGGACGGGATCCGGCCTGTGACCCATTTCTGAGGCCGAAAATCTAAATGCTGCACTTTGACCGAGGTACCTAGTGACCAAATTTTAGGACATCTACCCAGGTGGAAATTGTGGGATGCAATTGCACCTTGATCGGATTTTGTGTGGCTATTGGGAAATATCAACAGCTCTTTCGAGATATGCACCCTCTACCCCTCATTATAACTGATTACTTCATCCTTCACTAGTTCCTCTTACGGTGGCTTCATACCCCAATGTTGAGTTCTATTACAGGTCCAGTGCTATTTGAGAGGAAGGATGTTACGTCTTTTTAGGACACGAACATTTTCTTTCTTTGTTCTCTCACACAGACAAAATCCACCTATCCACATATATGATTCTATGCCAAATTGATTTATGTATGATGCTCTTGTGATTACAAAATTATTGTGAGATATATTGTGAAGGTCCAAGTTATACAAAGTCTCTTGTTCATTTATTACTCTCATCACCAGTTTCACACATTCATTTTTGTAGTTAGACATCATAGGGGACCCACATAACTCCCGCCATTCTAGATGCTTGTGAAATCTCCCTCCCATTCAAGGAGGAGTTCCTAGTCTTTCCAAATCATTGAATCAACCCTCTCACACCCCAGTGAGTGATACTGTCTTGGAATCAACTTTGCTTCTTTCCACTTTACTCGGGTCCATTTCCCAAGGTCAACCGTCCACTATCTTTCCTTTACAAGGAAGCAGGGGGAACACTTCTTCCCAAGGAGAAAGTACCACCCCACCTAACCCCCCTCATGGGTCAAGTACACAAACCACTCACACCATGGTTGGAACTAATCCTCCACCGCCACTCCAGATGCCATACTTGGCTTCCCTCAACATAGAAAATTTGAGTAAGCTCACCAATGATCCTATATTACACGACCCCACATGGCCTGCAATGCCTACCAAATTACCTTCAGACATTCCCAAGTTTGAAGGGAAGGTAGGAGATGACCCTTCCAACCATCTCATGACCTTCCACCTATGGTTCTCTTCAAACGCACACTCACTGGACCATTAGCCAAGTGGTATGTAGATGAAAAATCAGGGTCCCATGTGACCTTTGAATCATTGGCCAAAGAATTTTTGACCTTCTTTCAACTACCAATCCTCCATGAAAATGGTCTCAAACTGCTCTTCAATTTTAAAAAAACCTCAGTGACACATATCACTGACCATATTCACGAATGGCGTCGACGACATAGCTTATGCAAAGAAGACACCACCAAGCAACAATGCCTCGATTGGTTTCTCATATCACTTGTCTCCCTCCTTGCCAAGGATGTGGTATCCACCTTCCCCCGATATGAAGAGGACGAACTTAGTAAGGCTTAACAGTACTACCTCATTTACGCGCAGTCGGGATACTTATACACAATACTACCTGACATTCCAAGACCCGTACCATTCGACCAAGATAAAACTGGGATGTCTCACTCAACGAATGGATTGATTGGTACCACAACACACCATAATATGTACATCCAACCACCACCATAATATGTACATTGGTATGTCATGACTTTAGTTAACGAATGGATGAGATGCCCTTTCTCTCTTTGTGAATCATTGGATCATTTCACATACCAATGTCCTACGATCCTTGAATACAGGCATCGCCAAATGGCCCTTATTCAAAATCCTACACTTACCTCACTACCAGAGGTACCAGTGATTACCCATACTCCATACCTTGATGTTTTTCACATCCTCTCTCATGATTCTGAGACACTCCCTACTCCTCCAAGGTTCATGGATAGCCTATATGCATATTTTCCCCCAAATCCCTCCAATTCTCTAGTTCATTTCCCCACGAAAATTTTACACCCGACTACCATTTTCAACCCACAGTATCTCGATATTTGGTTTATGTTGAGTGAACCATCGCAACCCCCTTGTGTCATGCCCCCTAACTCTTCACCACCATAATAATACCACACAATGCCAATCACCAATGTTACTTCTTTGGATCCCCTATATTATCAACAGTTCCACTGCGACGAAGACATCCTCGAGGAATTAACTACCCCTGATTGCCCATGGGATCGGCTCCATCACATAGCACTCTTTATTTCATAGGACTTCTTTACGCCTCCTAACCAAAACTCCATATACGCAATCGAAACCAAATATTTTCTCCCATCAGGGCATATAGACTAGTTCAATAATCCTATCCTTGCCCCCGATGCTTTTGAAGAAGGCAACATGGCAAACATTTCCCCATCGTCAAAATCAATATTTCCATCAAACCTGGAATCATAGAGGAAATCACAATTGGCGCTGCATTCTCTCCCGAAGAAATCATAGCCTACAAATCTCTCTTCCAGGAATACTGAGACATTTTTTCCTAGTCATACACAAAGATGCCCAGCCTTGATTCCTCTATTGTCGAATATCATATAGACACATGGCCTGATATCACCCCTGTACGACAAAATAAATGCCCACTCCACCCATCCAAATAAGTGGACATCAAAGCCGAGATTGACAAATTATGCGATGCAGGGTTCATATTCCCCATCGTATATACGTCATGGGTCTCCAACCTCGTCCCTGTCAACAAAAAACAGGTCACTATTCATGTATTCATTGACTTTTGTGATCTCAATCATGCCTATCCCAAAGACAATTTTCCAACTCCTTTTATCGACCAAATTATCGATGATTGTGCCAACCACGAGGATTTGTCCTTCATGGATGGTTTCTCTGGCTATAACCAAATATAGATTCACCCATCCAATCAGTACAAACCCACATTCACTACACCATGGGGTACTTTCGCATATCGTGTCATGCCTTTTGGCCTCAAGAATGCTGGTGCGACATTCCAATGGGCCATGACATATGTTTTTCATGATCTGGCTCACATCATCCTCGCTTACTTAGATGATTTCATCGCTCGATCTAAGAAACACACTCAACATATAGATGACTTATGCGTCATCTTTCACAGGTGTCGTCAGTACAATATACGTTTGAACCCCCTTAAGTGCGTATTTTGCGTCACTGTCAGACGCCTCCTTGGGTTCATTGTTTCCAAATGCGGCATCACCGTCAACCCCCTCAAGGTCCAAGCCATCACCCAAATTCCACCACCTTGTAATTTACGCCAACTCTAAAGCCTACAAGGAAAAGCTAACTTTATACACTGCTTTGTCCCCGATTACGCCACTCGTGCACACGGTTTCCTTCGCTTATTTGTCACGATATCCCATTCCAATGGGATGAACATGCCTAAACCACTTTTGATGATTTAAAAGCGGTTCTCTCCAACGCCCCCTTGATTATTCCACCAGACTATAATCATGACTATATCCTCTACTTATCAGCCTCAACCGTCTTAGTGGCAGGAGTTCTCATCCAATTAGGGGATGATGGTCGTGAGCATGTCATTTACTATATTAGTAAAAATCTTTCAGACCCACCCCTGAAGTACAATCACGAAGAGAAACTTTCCCTTACAGTTGTCCTCGCAGTCTAGAAAATATGCCATTACATGGCGATCAAAGGTGTACTCAATCTCTTGGAATCTCCAATATCCTCTAAAACCTCTTGTAAATTCACTAAGATAGTAGGTACACATGAGGTGGCATTGTGGGCCCTACAACTATATATAGTCCCTTTTGCCAAAACTTCCATACTCAATTGTCGGAGCTCCGGTCGTCCATTTTCTGATCTGTCTTCAGCCATGGGATTAGAATCCTGCCACCTACACAGTCACATTCCCTGGGTCACCATCTTTCCTTGGCCCCCGGGGAGCTTTTTTCTCACATCCCACCCAGGTACGCATGATCATGTTCAAAATTATCCAATAATTGTTCTATGTTCTTTATTTTTAGATATTTTTCACGCCGGTTATTTGGTTTTCATGTGTGCAGGTACTTGGTCATCACACACCAGCACAACCCCTTCAGGTATATGATCGACACTTGCATGTAGTCATTCCCTCTGAATATCCATTGCATATCCTAGTCACACCCTCCGACATTCGTGTCTAGGATCCCCCCATCCGGCTCTATAGTACTCTTACCTCCGCTATGTTTTTTAGTACTGTCACTGAGTAACATTCTCCCCTCCATGATTTGTCCCATTTGTAGTCCCCTTTTTGGCACTTTGACACTCATGTTGCTTTCACCCCCTAGGGATGGGAGTCATGATAGTCTTACTCATGTTCAAGAATCAACCACATACTCCTTCTCCTCATTTTGATATCTTTCCCAATGGACTCCCAGGACATCTCCTACCGATTATCATTTGACTATGCCTCCACAATATCATTAGCCCTCCATTTCATCCATAATCAGTTTTCCCATCTGCAAATTCCCCTCCATTCATTTACCTCATACATTAACCCACCTATGGGCCCCCCACCCTCCATCAGTTATCCACGCACCTTGCACCCTCACATGCCAAGCCATCTTTCACTGGGGCACCTATTTCTGTAGATGCACACTTATCCCAAATTATTCTTTATTTATTTGGTAATTGTACAAAGCCTTTGTTTCCCGCATTTACCTAGATTTTTGTTGTCTCCTTTAGTGACCTTCCTTTCCCTACAATGCAACCTGTGTCGCCCTTGGTTAGGGAATTCATTGCCTCCTACTCTTCTTGACCTCATCCATAAACCCCGAGTATCCCACGATCCATATACCTCTGATCTCTGAGTTTGTCCACTTTGTCATGCCTCTGGCACAATTTAACCCATGTCTGGTCATCCCCCTGACACTAGATTCAATTTTATGGTTGCTGCCACTCATGCTTCACATATATTACCAACCAAGGGTAGTCTAGAGTCTCACCGCCTCTTTCCTTCATCCATGAACCTCATCAGTTCCTTATCTCATTCAATAGATTTCATGAATCCCTTTTCTTCTTGGAGTCGCGTCTCCCTTTCTGTCGACATCAACATAGTTTCCAGGAGGGTGACAATATCTTGACTCTAATTCCCTTTACAATGAGGAGTCTTAGACAACACAGAGAAAAAAACCATTGTTCTCTGCTGTCGTTGACCCCCATAATATTCAAATTCAACTTTATCTCATGTTACGGTGGGTCTTACTTTGTGACTATTGCAGTTGTTTTTTTTCTGAAGACCTCTGAAATTTGTTGGGCTATAAATGCTCGCTAATTATCAACACTTCTTACAGGTTTCATTGCCTCTTTTCAAATCATGTTCACCATTAGAATTGTCCTCTTCTATTATCAAACCTCCCTGGAGGGCTCTGTAGTTATCTACGTCAACATACCACTTCAGTTACTGTCTTACACATTTTTTGAGTTACATGGCACGCGCATGGGGCATGCCCGCCTTGTTTGTACATAGTTTTGTTTTTTCACACCTAGAGAAAGGTTTGGGTCCCACAGGTTCCCCTCTCCCTCCAATGGGTCACTATTTCAATTCCTCTCAAAACTCTCTCTTACAATGGTACTCTCAGTAGAAGAAACATTGATGTATTTCGGCTATCCGTATGCTACTAACCTCACACATCAGGGGCCATCTGTTATCACCGAAATTTCATCTGCAAATGGTTATAGAAATATAGCATCTCCAAACACATATTAGTTCATCCATGGTCCAAAAAATTCATTTCCAAAGGGCACAAACTATACATTTGGTTATAAAATCAGTGTGCGCTCAGAATCCAAAAGAAGCACATGCATGTGTGCTAGTCGAAAACGCCGGAAAAACGCACATGTGCCCGATGCGCGACTGTGGATGAAAAAAGACACACACACTTCATAACGGTGCATTAATGATTCTAGTCGGCATCCCACCCACTTTTGGTTTAGTTCCCAAGTGGATTTGACCCCCAAATCCGAGCTGACTCTGAGTGGGGGGCTAGTCAAAGACCTAAAGGTGCCCTAAAGGGCCCCTTGTTCACACAAAAGACGGGTTAGATAATGCCTCAAATATTTTCTATAAAAAGAGGCCATGGGTGCACTATATTTCCAAGAATCTATTTGTATTGTTATACTGTTTCTATTCTCCTGGAAGGAACCTATTTTCTCATTGGAGTATATAAGCACCATTTCATTAGGCTATTCACATCACCTCTTGAGTGAATGAGCTTTGGATTTCTTCACCATTTCCTTTTAGTTTTCTATTTGTAAGAAGAGCTCAATCACTGGGGGTTCAAGAGCCCTCCCTTGGAGGAAGAGTGGACCCATAATTCTCCCTTTCTCTTTTGTGTTTTCCCACTAATACAATCTATCCATTGGTGGCATGAATATCAGTCTTTCTTTTGTTCTATTTCCCTTATGCACTTTAGTGTAGTTTCTTTAATTGTTGTTAGCTTAGTTGTTTCTTTGTTTATTGTGCTTGATGTTTCTAAATCTTACACTCATTTATGTCCTATCTAGCTAACCCAACTGGACTTGTAAGTGTCCTTCTTTTTCTCATTTAGGTGACAAAAAGGATACAATGACTGAGTGATTCCATTCTAGTTATCTTATTAGCAAAGGAGACAAGGAAATCCATAGGTTTGGGCTTGAGAGATTGGACCCCTCCCAATACATCCAAATGGATGAGAGGAGTGGTATGGGGGGTTGTAATCCCTAAAATTATAGGAAATAACTCACCATGTTGATCTAATTACTTTTTATCTAATCCTACCTCCTAATACCAAAACATCAAGTAGTTAGAGGAATTATCATATTCAAAGGGTGGAGGTAAAATTTGCTTATATAAGATAGCAAACTTATCAATTATTTGTAGATGATCTAGGGGGTTATATTTTTGCTGGACTTTTACCTCCTTTGTTAGTGAAATCGATGTAATGTTTCCTTTAGTAGAGGATTTTTAAGAATCTTTAGTGGGATCCTTTTTTGGAGGGGACTGGGATGAGTCTTTGATGCCTTGAGAAGCCTTACAATTTTATTTTTTTTCTAATCAAGAGACAAAAACCCTTAGCCAGATTCCCATATTCATGAAAAAATCCACATTTAAAACAAATCCCATCATAATAGAGGACTTGGTAGAAAATTACAGGACCCTTTCAAATTATGATGGAATCAACCAAACCTTTAGAGAGCTCCAATCCCACCGAAATCATATCCATCTCCATATATCTAGAGTTATGGTATGAGGTATCCTCTTCATAGGATATATCTAAAGAGTTTCCATTTTCTTTAAATAATTACTCAAGGGGATCCCTTGCAACTTAACTCAATTTGGAGAAAATTCAAGTTGGTTTGAATGGGAATCGAAGTCCAGTTTCCACTTCTTGAGATATAGGTCCTGTGAACCCAACTTCCACGAATTATAGAGGATCTTTTCTGCATCTTATATAATCATTAGAGTCCAAACTATCCAACCTTTAACGAAAACCATGCTTCAGGGAGGGTATCTAAGAAAGGCACCAAAAATTTCCATCATTTGGGATTTTAAGGATTCCCCTCCCATTCTGTTTCTTGGAAAAATATTGACTAATGAAAAATCCTACAAATCCATTATGTCATGTATCCTAATATTGTCTCCGAGATGCAAATTAACGAACTTCAATTTTTATTTTAAGAACTTCATTTATGTGAGTTCCCTGGTCCTCCTACTCCTAAGCCTTCCTAAATTGAAGACCTAGAATCCGAGGAGTATATGCCACTTATGAGGTTTCTATCTAGCATATTACTAATGAATCCTTGATCATGAATAAATCCTTCATCATTGTTCCCTCTACCAAACTTACGGTTGAGACAACACGAAATCAAATCGAAGGGTATCCATTCATATGAAGTGAATGCATGGGGTAAATTCTCCCATGTCAAATTTAAAGTATTTGATGGTTAGGTGTGATGAAATATATTTGAAACTGTACTTTCCTAACTCTAATGCAAATCAGGAATGAATTCTAGGTGGGGTCAATGTGACTGAATCTGACATCTCCTTGCACAGGGGTGCTAGGTCACATATGTAGTTGTTGGCATGAAGCCTTTCCAATTTACCAATAATTGTGGCTATGTCCTCCTCCAGTGGCTTGGTCCCTTTAATCATGAGTCAAAATGAGGGGGATTTAAGGTTGCAAGGACTTTCCACTATATATTGGAGCAAATTGTTTGGCCGTCTAGTGGATTGTCTGTGAATTTAATGAGGTTTTCCTCCATAAACCTGTGGTACACGATTATATCTGTAGGAACTTAGCTCAAAAACCCTTTGTTCCATAGAAACCTTATCCATCCATGTAAATATTTGTGAGTGGTTCCTTCTATTAACAATATAGAAACAATTGGTGTGTAAACATTCAATTTTTAGGTTTGATCATGCAAGTATTTTTATATCAATTTTAAATTATATTAAATCTATATTTTTTTTAAATTCAAGTATGTATAGCTACTTACAACCCATGTAAGATCAATAAAATATAGACAATGCAATAATTCATTTGATGTAAGTTATCTCACATTTGTAATGTTCATTCAATTACCTCATGCTATAACAAAAAGAAAGAGTAATAATGAAAGTTGAGATATTAGTTAAGGGTAATAATATGTATTTAAAAATAAAATATATTTAGTCACTAATAAAGATGAAAATATGGATACTATTTTCATTTTTTATGATGATCAAAGTGATGTCCATAATAACATTTAGAGTAGCATCCATATTAATTGTTAAATTTACCCGTTAATTGGTTATTGTTGTGTCTAAAATAACTTCCACTAGAATGTCCACTTAAACATCCATGTTAACATTCAAAGTGTTTGGTAAAGAAATTCATCATTGTAGCAGTCCAAGAAATGTCCAAAATGGATTCCATGTGAACATGAAAATTAACATCTCAAAACGGTGTTAGTTGCATCCATATTAGTATAAACAAATTGTTTTGAATTGCATCTGAATTAGCATAAAATAATTGGTGTAACCTAACACCAAGGTTCATTCCCTTTGTAGTCAAGTGTGTGTAGGGGGATAATAAAATGATCTAGAGGGAGATTGTCTTGCTAATGGAATCCATAGAGAAAGAAAATAGTGAGTGAAAGGTTGAAGTTGATTATGGGTTGGAGTTCAAACCATTTGTAGTGCTCTAGAATTTGGAATTGAAAAATGAGATTCTTGATAAACAATTCTTCATTATTAAAGTTGTCTTTGAATAAGACATAGTATAATTTTCTTGGCAAGGGACTCTTGATTCTGGATAACTATGATCTCTTTTTTTTTTTTTTTTTTGTAAGTGAGTTTAGGAGCCTGTATTACTAAAAGGAAAATATAGTCCAAAAAAAGGGAACTCCCTGGTCTGCCAAAAAGGAAACCAGGGCAAAGGTTCCCAAGTTGCATTTTCTAAAAAGAACAAGGGGTATGATGGGGCTGCCACCATGGGAAACCAACCCAGTCCTACCATATCCAGTTTTTGACAAAATAATCACTACAGACATAAAAAAGAGAGACATAGACTAAACAGACGCAAGACTGACCCAACTAATTTCCAATAGACTAACCATATGCTAGTCCAGAATGATGATATGCCTCTTTCCTTCATCATCCTGGCCCTTGTTATCCTCCTTTTGGGAGACCATGCGAGTATTTCTTATGTGTGATGGTGCTCCATTCCCATCAGCCGACGCGATGTCCATGTGATGGATGCAACGTAGGTAGAGGTGGAACTGAGCATCCAACCACTCAATCTTGGCTTGTTGGGACTTCTCAACTTCAGTTAGTAGTCTGATAATGGTTTCCAAACCACTGAGGCATCTCAGGATTTCTTTCAATAGTTTCATTTGTTCCTTTATGTTCTCCCATCTGGCATCCCCCCTTTTTGAGCTCACCTTTCCAATCAACATATTTTTCTTCCACACCATCTCCACCATTTTGTGGTAGAGGGTTTCCCTGGATTGCATGTCTTCTGGGTCAGTTACCCAGTCCGTTTCCTAGGTCAGAGCATCCCATGTTTTTCCCTTGCAAATTATTTTGATTTCCTTTTCCAAACGGTTAATGGTATATTTTCCTTTTGGTGCAACCAGGGTGTGGAAGGTGCCCTCCTCATATCTGGCCACCTGCTCCATCCTTGAAACCCGTCAAGGATTGTGTTGAGTTCCCTTCCCTAGGGGGTCCCTTTTGCTGTGTGTTCTCTTCATTTGTACCATCCTGTGTTGCCTATGGAATCTCTTTTGCTGGATTCTCAACTTGTTTCTATTGATATTGAGAGGGGGGTGAATCAGTATCAAGTACAATTTAAAACCTTTTTCAACTTATACTTAAACCATTCAACTATATCCAATGAGAAATGAACAATAGTATAAGAGT
>JZKD02S2171524.1:660505-682759 GCA_000966675.3 Picea glauca
TGTCGACAAGAGAATCCTGAGCCCAGATAGGCTCAAAGAGTGGATCCAACTCTTGTGCGGGAATCGGATCCGGAGTAGCTGAAGCTTGCTGAACCATAGAGTACGCTACTTCAGCCGAGAGCGGAGATATAATAAAGAAAGGCACAAAGATATCACAGATATTCAATAATATAACATAAATGTATCAAATATGCAACCATAAACACAGATATACAGTAATACATGATTTGTATTAATGAAAGAAATGTACAGAGACTGTAAAATATAGAGTGAAAGACTCGCTAGAATGGTGGCAACTTATCTCTGAGAAGAGAAGAGATGGCTACTCACATTCACAAGAAGATGATTACAATGAGGCTCTGAAGGCACTTTTACAATAAATGGAAATGCCAAAAGTCGTAGACATCCAAAAACCTAACCCTAGGAGATGAAGTGCCAAAAGTCATGTGGGCCCCGTTTGGGTAAGTTAGTACATCAATTTCCCGGGGTCGTAACTTTTGCATACAATCTCTGTTTTAGGCATATGATAGCTCGTTGGAAAGGTATCGTTGAGGAGATTCATTTTGGGGGATAAATCATGCCTACAACTATCATTGAGAACCTATATCTCAAAAAACCTTCATCTAGGCCCTCAAAATGGCCCCAGAAGTTAAAACCTGCTAAAAATAGTAAATTGTCAAAATTGCCAGAAAGTTGTTTTGAGCCAGTTGAAAAAGGTGGGTGGCCACCAATATCCACCTGGATCATTCTCCCCGTAGGCTTAACTGGTTAACCATGGGTCTTGTAACCCCAATCCTCCTTTGCCTTTGGGTTTGAAAACCTTCTCCCAAGCCACAAGGGCCCATTTTTTCTTTCTCTCCGCTCCTCACCATAGGAAGTCCCTTTGGATGGTTCTTATTTTTTGGAGTATCCCTTTGGGAGTGGGGAACACTAACATCATATAGGTCAGAATTTCTTTCAAAACCATTTTGGTCAGAATGAGTCTCCCCGCTAGGTTGAGGGATATGTAAGTCCAATTTTTCACCCTTTCCTGTATTTTGTTGATCACTCCTTACCAGGTTTCCATGTTTTATACTCTATCCATCAGGGGGATTCCCAAGTATTTCATTGGGAGTGTTTTGCGTGCAAACCCCAAAATATTTGCCAGGCTTCTTTGAATTGGTGGGTTGGTATTGATGAAGTAGATCATGGATTTGGAGTGATTTATTTCCATGCCTGAGGCTTCCCCATATTCTTCTAATATTATTTTATAAGATTTCGCTTCCTTGACCGTGGGTGTGCCATGGAGTAAAGTGTCATCAATGAACTGTTGGTGCATGGAGGTAGGGAAGTTTTCAAAAGGTTTGATGTCTGTTATTTCTCCTGTTGTGGTTGCGCTTTTTATGCTTCTATTAAGCCCTTCCATCATTAGAATGAATAGGAAAGGTGATAGAGGGTCTCCTTGTCTGATGCCTCTTGAGGGCCAGAAGGGTTTGGCTAGGGCACCATTGATTAAAAGTGAAGGCTAACAATCTAGTTGATCCAGTGTTGCGCAAAGCCAAAATCTTCCAGATTCTTGACCATATAGTGAAAGCTATTTTTTTCATAAGCCTTTTCTAGGTCAAGTTGGATTATCATCCCCCCTCTCTTTTGGAGTTTCAGTGTGTGTATCAGCTCATGGGCATGGATGATGTTGTCCACAATTTGTCTCTCTTCTACAAAACTTGCATGTTCCTGTGAAATGATTGTGGGTAGGAGAGGTTTTAGTCTATTGGCTATGACTTTGGAGATTATATTGTAGACCATATTGCATAAAGCTATGGGTCTATAGCGGTTTGGGGTCCTTGCTTCATTTTCTTTAGGGATTAAAGTAATCATGATGGTGTTTAGCGCTTTTAGAATGGAGGCCGAGCATCTGGAGTCTTCCACCACCCCATAAACATCATGTTTGACCACTTCCTAGCAGGATTTGAAGAATTCCATCGTGAAACCATCTGGGCCTAGGGCTTTTTTATTGGACATCTCCTTGACCACTTGGTCAATTTCCTCCTTAGCAATGGGTTTGTTTAGGTTGATATTTTGTTCCTCGGTAACTAGCCTGGGGATGTGCCGAGTTATCCTTTGTATGGCTTTCGTTCGGTCTTGGTTGGGATCCTGGGCTATCCCTTGGAAGTGGTTTACCAGTATGTTTTCAATATCCTTGTGGGATTCTCTCTCAATCCCATCCTGATCCTGAATTTTCAAGATTTTGTTGTGGGTTCTTCTAGTAATGGTTGTTCTATGAAAACACTTTGTGTTCCTCTCTCCTTCCTTTAGCCACCTGATTCTAGAATTTTGGCACCATAGAGTCTCTTCCTGCTGGCATCATGCTTCCCATTCTTGGGTCATTTGGGTCTCTTGATTTTTCCTATCCTCTATATAGCCCTCTTCTATGAAAATTTCTTGGAGTTTCTTCATTCTGTCTTCAATATTTTTCTATTCTTGGTTTATGTTTCCAAATATTTCCTTGTTCCACTCCTTGAATTTATGTTTGATGTACTTGCATTTATTATAGAGATTGAAAATCCATGTACCTTGATCTGTTTGTTGCACCTGCCACCATTGGCTGATATTTTCCTTAAAATTGGGATGTTCAATCCAAAATTTCTCAAATCTGAACGTTCTATTCCTCGGTGTGGTTTGGAAGTTCGCTTCCAATGGGACTGGCCAGTGGTTTGAACCCCCCCAGGGAAGGATGATGCAGTATAAAGTTAAAACCTATAGGATAATGCACTTCGACACCAAGAATCTGTCTAGACTCATCGTGATCTGATGTTGCTTTATCCATTTGTTGTTCCATGTGAACTGGCCATTACTGGTTCTGAAGTCCACCATCTCCATTGTGTCAATGAAAGCTGGAAAATCTTCCGCATCTCTATCCAGTATCTTGGTGCCTCCTTTTTTCTCCGCAAATGTCGTGATGATATTGAAGTCACCTGCTAGGATCCAGTGGAGGTTGCTGGAATGGGCTTTTAGGTTTTCTAGGTCTAGGAGCATTCTTCTCTTTTATTCTAACATCTGGGGACCATACACATTAGTGCTTAGTATCACCTCTGTGTTACCTATGATTTTCATGTTAACTGAAAGTGTGTGTCTGGTGGCTTCAGATGCTAGTAAATTCATCACTTGTGGGTTCCACAAGGTGAGAATACCGCATGCCATATAATGTCCTTTGACCGATAATGTCTTGTACTTGCTCCATTGTTTTTTGTTGATTGTTTCCATTATGTCTGCAATACATTTTGTCTCTTGGATGAAACAGAGGTCTGGTTACTCCTTCCTCAGTCTGTTTTAAGGATTCGTTGTTTTCATGGGCTGTTTAGGCTTCTAATATTCCATGTTATAATATTCATTTAAACATGTGGGGGAGAGTTGGGAAAGAGATTTTTTATATTACCTAAGTTTATCAACAAGGCTCCTAGTTCTTGTAGGGCTACGTTGTTTGATTTCCCGCCTTTATTCCTTCTCGTTTACTTGGGTGAAAGATGGTGTTGTCCCTCACTTGCTTTGATTCTGAGGTGTCCTATCTCCCTATGCATGTGCTTGAGCCCTCTAGATTTTTCTTCCTCCCTCAGGAGGAATAGATATTGGATACAGTCTAGTTGCTCCACTGGTACATTGTCTATGCCCTGCCTTTTCCATTTCTTAGTATGTTCGGGAGATCTATTCCTTCCCTTTCCACAATATATATGAGATCATGATCTTATGTTCCTACCTCACTTGGCATCATTTCTATGTCTTTGCCTGCCTCCTGCATGGGGGTGTTGGTGTCTCTAGTTTCTCCGTCCATAGGAGTTACGCTACCCCCCTATTCCATCTTATTGCTTGGGCTATTTGTGTTCTCCTATGTGGTTTGTTCCTTAGCTTCTATGGCTTTTCCCTTTTCCTTTCCTCCTTCTTCCCCTTTGTTGGTATTATCCCACCCTTCTTCTCAAGTCTTGGCTTCCGGATTTCTTCCCATTGGGGCCTTGCTTGGTTTCTTGTTTGCTCTGTTTCTGTGGTTTGGCTTGATAAATCCATCCTCATGCTATTGTGTTTTGGTGTTTTCCTCTTCTTGTTTTTTATTGAGAGGGAATTCTTTGAATAGGTGACCATGTTCATGGAATATTCTACATCTAAAAGGAATCTTATCATAGTCCATGCTTTGTATCCATTCCTCATCCCTAAATTCTAGGCTTATGGATTCTGGGAGTGCCCCTGAAACATCTATCTCTATGAAAATCCTTGTGTAGGAGGTATATATCCCTTTTAGGGTTGCTTCCTATGTCTTCAAATATTTTCCAATTTTGTTCCTAATTTCTTCGAAGGTGGAGGGTAGCCAGTAGTCTAGTAGTAGGGAGTAAAGCCGCAGCCAGATAGGTACATTCTTGAAGGTTTATTTCTATGGGGAGAAGTTTCCTTCCATGTCCGCATGTACAGTCCTGTTGAGGCATGGAAGTATGCCCCCCCCCCCTCAAAGATTCTATCTTTGTCCTCCAAGTTCATGAAAACTGTTTTGAAGAAGCCTTTTGTCCTTATGTGGAGTTCCACTTCTCTGCTTGGATTCCATTGGTATTTTATCTAGTTTTGTAGCGTTCTCTCTATGGGCCACAAACCCATGAACTTGCAAATGAGTGCATGTGTCTTCATATGGTCCCGTTAGAGTTTCTTTTGTGGGTCCTCCAGTATCATCTTGGGTATCATTGTTGTCTTAGGTTTATATGGGTTGCATCCTTCTACCCCATTGGGGCTTGCTAGTTTTTGCGCATCATTCTGGGTTTCTCTGACTTCTTCCCCCATGTGATCCATTTCTTCCTGGTTGCTTCCTTGATTCTCTCTCGGTCTTGATTTTGATGCACTCGTCACTGGTTCCTTGATCCCTCCGCTGCATGGGCCTTTGGCCCTATCCACCACTACCTTCTTGTGTGAGGGGGTTCCATTCCCCCCCCCTATGGTAACCATGTTGTTCTCCTCTGTGTCTGCGCTTATCAAACCCTATTTTGATCTTTGTACACAGTCTTCTCTCTGTACGAAGTCTTGCGTATAAATCAACAAGTGTTGTTGGATAACTATGATCTCTTTATGAAGCCATGGAATCAGGTTTCTCTAAAAGAAAAATAGGGTTTTGCAGAGGTTTTTATGAAAGAACTATTTCATATTCTACTTTTAGCAAAGGTCAATGGGCCAAGGTTTAAGAAAATATTCTAATCAATGTACCTAAACATATTTAAGTGAATTGATCCTCTATGATAACATGCATTAGTGCTCTTATATGTCTAAATGGACTACAAATAACAATTCAATAATTGTCTTCCTGTGCTCAAATTTGGTAAAACATGATATTTTTAGAAGCATTTCCACACAATGTGTAATAAATGTATAAATGCATTGGTGCTCACTAACAAGGCACTGCATTGGTGCATATTGATAAAAGGAACACAACTTTAGGGTTAAATGAAAAACCCAAATTTTGTATAAAAAATCTAGTTTTAAAAAATTAGTCATTGGTGCATACCAAGTCTCTAAATGCACTGTTGTGTACCCTCCCATGCACATCAAGGTAAGGTTAATATTTTTAAAAATGTTTTCTTATCAATTCTCCCTAAAACTATAAAAGCACCAGTGCCTCAAGATACAAGGTGCACCATAATAGGGTTTATTTTTAGTTTTACTATCCACTATTTCGTCTAATGCCTTCAATCACTACTAACCTTTTTCCTTTTATGATAACGCATTGTCCCATGCTTATGAATTGTTAAATTGCATCGAAAATCTTCTTCCACAATGGATTCCCTTTGGTTTTTGAATTTTCCAATCACACCCCCTTGAATTTCATTTGTTATTTCTATGGAAACCATGCCTCCATGACATAGTTGAGATTAGGTAATTACTTTGCCACATCTTAATTTATATTTCATGGTTTTAGTTTTCCAATTCAATTTGTTTTTTTTTTTTTTTTGAAAACATTGTTGCCTATGTGACCCTTTGTATATTTGAGCATTACATAATGGTATAATTATAGGAAACACCACCTACATTGCTCCTTAAAATTAGAAATGCACCAAGAATTTGAAAATGGTTGGTGCATGAATTTATAGCATTATTTGGTGTGATAATTGTTGGCACAGGGGAAGACCCAGGGTTCAATGCTACAACATTGCACCAACAATGCCCTAACTACTAGCCCTTTCGAAAACACCTGTGAAGCAGATGAAGTCTCACCCGAGGTAGAGGCATAGGTGGTTGAAAGAATCAGGTGTCTGCAACCTTAGCTGGGACACGGATCTGTGATTATAATACTTAATACAACTCTTAGCACCGTCAGTTCCTTAAAATGTAATCACTATTCACTTCGTTGATACAACAGAGATTCACATAATTCACACTAATCTATAGTATTCAAGAACTTAGCATATACAAATGGATCAAAATGAGCATATCAAGCACTAAGCATGACTATCTAGATCAGATCTAACATTCTCACATATAAGAAGCACAAAGCATAAATAGATCTATCTAAACATATCAGAGCACTTATCATATAACATATGAACACATCAAGAGAAAGCACAAATCACATAACACAATGTTTACGTGGTTCACCCCCACCCAAGGGATATGTCCACCAACTCTTCTTCTTTATTGTCTTCAATCAATCGGTTACAAGAAAAAATCCATCAAAACCCTTACTCTGCATAGGAAAGAAGATCTACGCAGCTCGCTAGATCCTTCTTCCTTGTGCTACAACACTAAGCTCTCCACAATCTGTTATAAGGATCTGCACTTAGCTCTACAAGTCTCTTACAGTCATGCTCAAATCATTTACAGACTCTACTCGCACTTAGCATACATTCACATCACATAAATGTACTATTCTCTCCTTTCTTACATTGCCTATCCTTCTATTTATACGTACAAAATAGGCCTAAACATGGGTGAACCCATGAGCGGACATCCCATTCCCATTACGTATTCCCAAAAACCCAAAAAGGGGGCCAATATCCCGTGATATCTGCTTCATCTTGCACTCCTCCTTTGATAGGTTGTCGAAGTCCAAAAATAGCTCAACATGACCAAGAAACTCCCAAAACTTGGTCAAGGGCCAATAGGCCCTCAAAACTCACCTGTGACTCATCTCGAGTCACTCTGGTCTAATCTGTTTGGCTTCGAATGCCTCGAGCTTGGCCCAATCTACTTCGACTTGCTGTTTTGTTGTTGTTGTGAGTGGGAAATCCCTCTATGGACTAACACTTAGGGTTTAATTATGCATGCAGAAAAGACCTGAAGATTTCTACTTTCTACTGTCGTCCTAGACCTAATCCCCATTATTCTTAAGAAAATACATAGTTAAGAAGATCAAGTGAGCATACGTTGTTTCGGGCGTTTGATATCGATCCTTCTTCATGCTTTATCGCTCTTTGACTGCAACTCTCCTCCCAAGGCTGACCTACATTCACATAAGACAAACAAAAAACTCCACATGCATTTGATATATAGATTAATAGGTTAGAGATTCAATAAACATGTATGCAATAAACCATGAAAACCTCATATGGTGGGATGGGAAAAGTACTTCTTTATTATTAAATTCAACAAAGCAACTTACAATGATGAAGTCGGCCACTGCTCCACGAACCTAGTCCTGGGCTCCTCTTCAACTGTCCTCCAACTTCTTTTCTCTATATTTCTCTTTGGACAAGGATGGCTAAAGGGTTGGGACAAAGGGAATGCACAATTGGGTATAGTTTCTTTACTATGATTCTCCTCCTCCAAATGGGACCCCTAACCCTTCTTTTATAGGCTAGAAGAAGCTAGGTATTTGGTCGAACCCTCGACCATGCATGGCTGGAAGGTTTAGTTAACTCACCCAAAGTTGTGTGTTCCGTCAACAAATTTCCTTTCTTTCGTGATTTTGTAGGTACACGCGGGCTGTTTTGGGTTAGCTAGCGTGTACACGTGTGCAGTAATGGAGTAGGGCGCATGGGCCTTTATAAAAGAGGTTTTTAAGAAGAGTTGTTCAAAAGTTTTTTGGAAAAGAAGGAATTTGAGATGGCCTGATGCCAGGTAAGCATGTCTGGTGCAAATTAGGGTTATAACAGATGCCCCCTAATGTGTGAGGTCAGAAGAGTATCTGATGGCCGAAATACATTAACAATCTTCACCAATGTGCTGAACAAGTCAGCCCAGGAACTAGAAATTGGGAAGTGTCGTCTGCAAAAATAATAATTGTCTCACCGAGGTGGGCATACCCTTGCTCGGGATAAAATAAAATCATGGCTACCAATCAAATACACTGTAGATCCATGTCATATAACCATATAAAGTGTAGCCCTGAACAATACATAGCGGAGCTACATCTCGAAATCAAAAATATATACATGTAGAGTATCCATCTTCTTAGAAGATGATAAGGCTTGATGGCTAGAGATGAGGTCTTCAGAGCTCAAGAAACAACTTCAAAATATTCAAAACTCGGGTAGGAGTGTAATATGAGTGTATGAATTCACTACCCAGAGGTCTTCGAAGGCTCATCGGTCATGGACTAGAGAATCTTGATGATAAGACTGAAGGCTTCATTGATTTCGAACAAAGACTTGATTGGATGTTTAGGATGGCTAGGTATGAGGGCAAGAGACAAACTGCAGAGGTAAAAACTTGGTAAAAACTTCCCTTGGACAACAACACGACAAATGATGAGACTTAGGAATCATGGAATTAACATAAGTTTACGAGGCAGGAGGCAATGCAAACTCTCCATATGTTTGGAAGAATAACCAAATGGAGGAGGACATAGCTCTATGTAGCGAGAACAACTTCCTAAGGTCATATTAAATCCCAGAGTTTGACGAACAAATGGACCGATGTGCTTTATCCAAGGGAGACTCATTATGCTGCCAATAAAGAAAATACTTTTCCCTTCCTCTTTTTAGGGTATATTTGATTTTTTTTTGTCTTTTTCAATAATTTTGGAAAAATAATAAAAGAATGTTACGTTACAAAGGAGGAACGAGTGTTGCAAATATACAAGTTCAAGGCACAAGGACAAGACTGATGTTTAGAGAAATGACACTCGGGAAAAATCCTCCAGGGTCCATAGGTGTCAAGACGCAGAGGCAAAGTGATACAAGGCTTGCGTACAAGTTATTCTTCAGATGGTTCTGTTGAGAGCAACATGGAGTTGGCATTAGACCAAAGACGTAGGTATGCAAACGCGATTAACAAAACACACAATGGTAACGTCCTTCGATGTAAATTTAACGAGCCCAGAGAAGGTAAGCTCGGTGGTTTTTCATATTTAGAGAGTCTGAAAAAACATAAAAGGACACTCCATTGGGGTACCTTTTTCGAAGGTAGTCTAGTCGGTTCGAAAAGGGGGTAAACTAGCACCGACAAGACGTCTATTCAAAACCATTTTAACGAGTGTGATAAATACAAGATCACTCGGCCATTTTTTCATTTTTAAGGAGTTTGAAAAAATATTAACTATGGACTCTGTCAGGAATGTTCTTCTGGACCAGTTTAACGAGTGTGAAAGAATAAGTTCACTCGACGATCTTTTCAATTTTAGGGAGTCTGAAAAGAGCTTAACTATGGACTATGTGGGGGTTCCTTTTTCATAAATTTAGTCCCTTAGGCCCGAAAAAGGGTTAAAATGATACCTGAGAGTACTCTTCTAGAGAACTGAAGTTCCTTAGAGTATAGCTTTGTTTGTATAGTTGACCATCTAGACCGAAAAAGGGGTAAACTACCGTCGGACAGACGTGACTTCAAATTTCATTTTAATGAGCGTGAAAGGCCACAAGATCGCTCGACAATGTTTTCATGTTTAGAGGGTCTGAAAAGGGCTTAAAAGAAGACCCGTTATGTATTTTTGGAGTTCCGAGCGTGAGGTCAAGAGTGAAAAGGAATCATGCAAATTAAGCTCAAACTCATAATCAGGAAAAACAACAAGGACTACCGAGCCTACAGTGATTAGAGACAGCATGGACGCCATAATGCAACTAGGATCTAACTAGGGCATCCATGTTCCGGTAAGCTCTACCACCAACTTGTGACACTTCTAAAGCAACAATGATGGTTCTGTGTCGCAACCTGATGGGATCGATCCTATGGAAAAGGGATAAAGAAAACGAGATACAAAAGTCAGGGTAAAAACCTAACCTATATGCTCAAGTTGATCATCTGAGATTTTTCCACGGACCGTCAAAAGTTACCCAAAACTCGACAAAATTGTCTCGATACCCGATCATACCCTTTCGATGCAACTCTTGAATCACTCTAAATGGTTTTTGGTTTAAAGAAAATGATAAGGGGGGGCAAAAAAGTGACAAAAAGAGGCCAAAAAGTCTATAAATAGAAGCCGACAGCTCATTATCACCATTGCTGATTTGGAAATTGACTCTGGAGAAAAAAAAACCCTTTGATAAAAGTGGTGATTCTAGGAGCTACAGTGGACGAAACGACCATCTGTCTAGATCAAGTAAGTATAAACTCTCTCCTCTTGCAATTTAAATCTTTATTCATGCTTTAGGTTCCAAGTTTTGGGGGGGCATCAACCTTCAAAAGGTCAGCCTTAGGTCCATGCGGGTTGTCTTAGGATAGGCCGCGTGTACATTCGAGCAGAGTAAAAACTGAATGCATGTACACGTGACTATCATCATTACAGCCCACATGGACCCCCTTATTGAATGAAAAAATTTAAAAAGCAAGGGTTAACCCTCTTGAACTTTGGTGTTTTGCAGAATGTATGTTCACTGGAGAGAAAGAGAGCATGAGGAGGTTAGTGAGTTGGTCGGGGAAGACCCCAATGCTGTGGCTACCTTAATGTAATGTGGGTTGCTCAAGTTCTTCTTATGTCCTTTTATGAGGGCACAACCTAGGCTACTGAACGCCTTGGTTGATTATTGGCATCCAGATGCAGAGGCCTTTATGTTAGAGGGGAAGTCACTGGTGCCCACGACAGAGGACATATTTGTTTTGACTAGCCTCTATAGGAGAGGGGAACCAGTCAACTTCCAGACATTTCCTTTGGGCCGCATAACATAGCGGAATTGATAGGACTTTACTGTGAGGATGGTACAGACTGATCGAGCTCACAGTTTCCCATAAGCAAGATTACTGACTTATCACTACAGGCGATTGTGTTTCTTATTGGGCGGATCACTGGTTCTACAACTCTATATCAGGCATCCCGTGCACAGATGAACTGTGCAGTCCAGTCCTTAAATGCAAAAATATTTGACTGGAGCACAACATTGCTAGATTGTATGAAGAGGTAGTTGACAGGTTGTCGGTCATGGATGCAGAGGAACTTTGGGTTTGGGACAATTCTATGCTCTTTCTTCTTTGAAAGAGTTCCAAGCTTTAGTCCTCAAGTAGTGGTACGAGGACATCAGGCCTCTCTTCCTGCAGTTTGTAGATGGGCAGTGTTACTGCCACGACAGGGTGGTGGAAGGACCAATGAGTCCTTTGATGATGATTTCTTCACTTGGTTGTCATGACAGATCCTAGTCATAGAGGATTACCCTTATGCTGGGATTGATTTATCGAGAGATCATGAGATACCAGTACCTCCTGGTGAGGAGCAAGGAGATATGGGTAAGTTTACATCATTGTTTTTTTTTTTTTTTTTGTGAAACATATGTAATTTTTATGTTGTTTTTGTTATATATAATTTTTTTTTGATACTAGAGTTTCTGATAGATATGTGTCTGTTGTGTGCAGATGTGGGACTAGTATGACCTGCGGACTATGCAAGGAACAAGAATTGTCCTCAGCAAGGGGCCTCACCTGTCGCCGCAGGGGGACTAGTAGCAGCAGGAGAGCTTCCAGCTGGGGAGGTTGAGAGGGTGTTGAGATGAGTCAAGCGAAACTTTACTTCACTCACCCGCATAGTCCCTATGGTAGAGATTGAGGATCTACCACCATCTATGCAGCCTCATGTAGTGGGGGCACCACGAACATGGGTCTGATTGTTTCGGTGTTTGGAAAACGTTGTTGATCAATACAACAGGGCCCACAGGCCATGACCATAGTTAGACTTTTCATGTGTCGAGAGCACTACTTGTATATATTTTTTGAGGGAATAAGCCCCATGACTCATTATTGGTCATACTTTTGAGGCGCTTGCGTCCACCTATGTACTCTGGTGACTATGATATTATATATGGATTTTCTTATGTCTTTTTGTGTCTCATGGATCATTTTTTCCTTTAAAAATGTATTTACATGTTTATGTGTATGTCCTTTCATATGTGTGAAAGATGCCAATCTAAAATTTGATTAGCTAGAGTATTTGTAATTTGGTTTAATCTCCTAGGAACATGAAAATATGTAATATAATCAAAGCTTCGTTCTAAGAGACATATCGTAAGGAATCGACAGTGTAAAGTCAGATCATGAACATGATAGACTCTATTTAACTGAGACACAACCAGCTGAGCATCGAGATAGAACCGGAAATGAGAGATACCAAATGACAAGGTGTCACGAAAAAACTCAATAACTACACTATACTCAGTGACATTGTTTGTGGTGTCACCTAAGCATATACCTCTGGAATATAATAACTGATCTCGAGGTGTAAAAATTACCCAAGTTATGGAGGCAAGCCTCTGAGTGTGTTGGCTAGTATCATCTGTGTACCCAATGAACACCTCAGATTCACTTGATGTCTACCATAGTGACGAAAGATAACATAAAAAATGACACGTCCATAATACTAAAAGAAACTAGAAAGTAATAGTACAAAGACTATACATATGTTACAAAAAGTTACCCATGGTGACCTGCCTATGAGTAATACTTCTTGAGGTAGAGTCCATTTCTAGGCTCTTCCAAAGAATTCCCTTCAAATTCAACTAGACAATAAGCGCCCTTTTTTAGAACCTCTTTTATGATGAAAGGTATGAACCACATGGGTTTGAATTTTCCTACCCCCAGGGGGTCCTTATCTTGGTCATAGACCAGGACAAGGTCACCTTCAGTGAAAATCCAAGGACGAACGGACCTACCATACTGACACTTGACTTTATGTTTGTGAGCCTCGTTGGCCAGGGCCGCATCACGACACTGCTCATTGAGCCGCTCAAGGTATAATAATTGTTCTTCAAGTGGAGAAGTATCTAGCAATAATTGTAATTCCAACTTTAGAGACGGGATTTGACATTCAATAGGAAAGACTGCTTCTAGCCCGTAAATGAGTTGAAAAGGTGAGAAACTAGTTGTAGTCTTAATAGACTTTTGGTAAGCCCATAATGCCGAGTATAACATCAAATGCCAATTTGACTTGGCTGAGTTGATCGTTCGTTGTAGGATGGTCTTAAGAGATTTATTTACAGCTTCCACTTGGCCATTTGCTTGGGGGTAGTAGGGTGACGAATGTTCTTTCCGTAACCCAAGATTTGATGTTAACTCAGTCATAATCTGGTTTTTAAAGTGATTTCCATGGTCAGTGACAATCTCCCTCGGGACATCGAACCTTGCTATTATCTGGTTGACTAAAAATAGAGTTGTAGTCTCTGCATCATCTTTAAACGTTGGCATAGATTCGACCCACTTTTTGAAGTAGTCTATGGCTATGATGATATAACAGTGCCCCCTTGCTGAAGGAGGGTTGCATGTAGTGTAATCAATCCCCCACTTGGTGAAAGGACCAACTATGATGACAGGAAACATGGGAGTGGGATGTGCCCTCATCTTCGGAGAGAAGATCTTGCATGGGTGGCACTTCTTGATCGATTTGATACAATCTTTGATTAGTGTTGGCCATAAGTAACCTGCTCATAGAATATTTTGGGTTGTTGCCAACCTAGACAAATGACCGCCACATGCTATGGTATGGAAATCGTTAAGCACGATAACTGCTTCTTCGTGAGTGAGACATCGACGCAGGATGCAGTCTACACCTCTCCGATACAACGTATCATTGAGTGTGAGATAATTCTTAGCCTGATGGCATATACATCGACGCTCATCACAAGCAGAGGTGGGGCACTTCAAAGTCTAGAGATAGATAATTATATCTCCATACCAAGGATCTGAAGATGTGATAAAAAACATATCTCCTCTGATAGGAGACTCTTTGGGCACAACATCACCTGACTCAACCGGAAGTTCCGAAATAAGTTCTACGAAGACCAGTGACTTTTTGGATTTCGCTGAAACAAAATCTAAGTCAAACTCCTAGAGGACGACTATCCATCTACTGATCTTTCCTCCTATTACCCGTCGTGTCAACATGTACTGGAATGGATTCACAACAACAATGATGATGGTCTTGCGAAACAGAACATAATGACAAAACCATTGAACAACATGAACTCCTGCCAACGCAAGTTTTTCGATATGAGAATAATTGAGTTCCAGTCCTACGAGGCCGTGACTCAGGTAATAAATCACATATTCTGAGAACAAGTCATCCTCCTGAACTAAGACCATGCCAATGGTTGACTCTGCTGCAGCCAGGTATAACAAGAAATCTTTGTTATAGTTAGGTGGCCAAAGCAGAGGGGTAGTCGTGAGGGCATGTTTCAATGCGTCGAAAGAGCATTGGGCGACATTGTCCCAATGAAAAGGAACATATTTCTTCAGTAAGCGCATAAATCCCTTTGTGATCTCAGCATAGTTGGTGATGAAACATCTTAAAAAGTTCGCCTTGCCCTGTAGACTCTGAAGTTGAAGGATTGTGCGTGGGGGAGGCAACTGAATTATTGCCTCAACCTTGAGAGGATCGACCATGATCCCTATTGTTGATACTATGCAACCTAACAAACGTCCTAATGTTACGCAAAAGCTGCACTTGTTTGGATTCAAGCAAATCCGAAAATAGCGACAACGCTCAAAGATAAGTCGGAGGTGTGTGGGATGATCCGTTCTCTTGTGAGATCGGGATGCTAAATCATCTATATAGGCCTCGAATATATGCTTGAGGTCATGGAAAGAAAAAGACATGGCCTGCTGAAAGGTCACTCTAGCATTTTTTAGACCAAAGGGCATCTTACGATATGTGAATGTACCCCATGGACAAATGAATTTTGTTTTGTGTTGGTCTTCGGGTTTGATTTGTATTTGATTATATCCTGAAAAACTGTCCATGAAAGAGAAGGCCTTGCAACCCGCACATTCATCAATTATCTAATCGATGAATGGTGTGGGAAAATTATCTTTAGACAGGCCTTGTTCAAATCATGGAAGTCTGTACATACAAAAATCATGCCTTGTTTTTAATTGATCGGCATAGGATTTGACACCCATTGGGTAAAATGGATAGGATAGATAAAACCGTCTTTTAGTAGTTTCTCAACTTCCACCTTAATGGCTGCTACTTTCCTGGGATTAACTGGAGGAAGATTTTTCTGAACAGGCTTGGCATATGGATAAGTTGGGATTTCATGTTCGACTATTTTTGGATCGATGCCTGGCATTTCCTCATAAGACTAGGAAAAAACGTCATGGAATTCTTTGAATAAATCTGTGTAGATTTGAATCTCTCTGGGGGAGCAGTTAGCTCTAACGAAAACATTCTCCATGACGCCTGGGGTTCTAGAGATATTGATCGGTATGGTTTTAGAGATGGTTTCCATATTACCCTCAGCATATACCTCGTGTGTAGCTAAGGGATTAATAGGACAAGACCTATCTCCAGTCATAGTCAAGGTGAATTCTCCAGCTTCGATTCTGCTTAAATCTAGGAGGAAGTATGATCTGTGATGAAGATCATCCCAAGGTTTGTCCAGACTAGTCATTGCTTCAATTACTTCTTCATTGGAGGGCAAGACTAAGTCTAACAAATCGGTGTCAGTGAGAGAACCTTGAACCCAAATAGGCTCTAGAAGTGGATCTATCTCTTGTGCAGGAGTTGGATCTATGTTGGATGAAGCTTGCTGGACTAAAGAGTATGCCACTTCAGTTGCGAACAAGGGAATGGACATGCTCGAGTACCTTGTCCCATCCATCATGGTCGATGGGGAAGGAAGTATCCATGGATCGTTGAAGTAAGTCGTGCGAAATGACGAAACTTGGAAAATCTCAACCTTATTGTGGTCAGATATGAACTTGACATCACCTTGAGGGGGCGGGTAATCGAAGGTACCCATCAAATATCAGCACAAACCAACCCCTACGTTGACTACGCCTGGTTGAGTATTATCAATCATTGAGATCGCGGACACCCCCAATGAAGGGTCAGGTCTAGAGAAAGACAATTGATCAATGGTCACAATACGATCCTCGTGTGGAAACAACAAGACCCAGAAAAAAGTAGCAACCACTGCTTGCATGGCATAAGTCTAACTCCTTCCTAACAAGAGATTGTAGTTGAGGGATGCGTTGACTACTTCTACCTCAACGCACATGATCTTCCCTCCTAACTACATGGGGAAAGAGGGAATGATACCATGTGGTTGAAACGAATGACCGTCGAAAGTAATGAGAAGAGTAGGCGACAGAGACAAAATGGGCTGGCCAGTGGCCTTCCAACATGCCAATGACATAACGCATGTCGAGGCACCCTCATCAACCACCGTGTAGAAAATATTTCGAGTAAACATTTTCATGGGGTGAGCCACTACTATATGAAATGCTACGTGGTAAGGCAGATGAGGTTTTAAGTTGGTTGTATCTAGCATGATGGTACCCGAATTACATGTCTCGGTAGATCCTAAAGAGGTTAGCAAAAATTTCCTCTGGGAAGGGCATCTTTGGAGGACCTCCAAAGAGGACATCACACAAGGGGTTTGAGACAAATCTTCCACCATAGAATAGTTCTAGGTGACCCTTCTGTTTGGGTTTTGAGAAGATTTTTTGAATGTGCCTTTTGGGATGCGTGTCATTTTTTCTCCCAAAGTCTTCTCAGTCTATAGAGGAAGAGATTTGAGTTCTGCTTCTTTTCCCTTCTTAGAAGTGCTTGGTTTATTGTAGTCATGCACTCTGGTCAATATAAAAGCATCACGCTTCATCATATACACATTCACAGATGCGAGATTGTTCGAAGACAGAGAGGGTCCTTGACTACCCCCTTCCACGCTTGTAGAGGCTTGGGTTAGGTTTTGCCAATGCTGAAATGGATTGGTTAACACAATAGGTTGTTGCTATGTCACAAACGTTTGGGCCTCTACAAGCCGAGAACATTGGTGGGTTGGGTGGTCCTCCGCACACAGGTTGCATGGATACCACGCCTTCCGTTTCTTAGTTTTTCCCCTGCCAACATTATTAGTGGGTTTCTTATCCCCCTTACCCTTCTTTCGTTGTTTTTTCTTTCCTTCAGGCTACTGGGTGGCCTTTGGATTTGTCGATTGCACTGTGTGTACATCCGAAATTTTAGTAGGGGAGTAGCCAAAACAGTAGTTTGGTTGGCCGTTGTGTGTTGTATATAAAATTGCTACAACTGCTTCATCAGTTACTCAACAGGCTTTGTTTGTGTTGAACCAACAATACCATCGGCATGTGGTCCAACTCTCTGTATGGTTTTATCAAGTATTGAGCATGACTCATCTAGCAAGATCTCGTATAATAAACTAGACTGAGAATAGATGAGCTCAAGATGTTGAGCTCTCATGATGGCGTCTTCTTTGGAAAACACTCCTGATGTCGCGACGTCTTTGGATAACTGTGGGACCAAATAATTAAGGAACCACTCGAGTAGGAATGCGGGTGGGACTGGCACCTTAATTAATCTCTTCTGTCATCTCCATTATCAGATGTGATCAGAGATATGGTCTGCTTTTGTTTGTGCGAAATTGGCCAACAATTTTGTGCCAGCGTTGTATCTCACAGGTAATTGGAAATGGTTTAGGAAGGCCATTGCCAATTTGTCGAAGGAAGAGTATCTTGAGCAGTCGAGCTCAATGTACCATTTCATGGCACTCCCAATGAGAGTACTTTGAAACAATTGCAATTGTATGGAGTCATCTTTCAATGAGTTATATGAGCACCAAAGGTGGAAGGTAGTCACATGATCGCTTGGATCTTCTTTCATCTTGGCTTCAAACTTTGGTATGTCCGAAGGCAACTTCGTCAGCATAGGGGGCCAACACAGATCATGATAGATAGGGTCATTCAACAACCTTTTCAAGTTTGGAAAATGAAAGGTTGCCAGGAAAGGTAGTTTGGGTTGTTGGTGATAACCTGGGAAAAGGGGACCTTGAGTTTGACTGGCACCAGGTTGCTAGGAAAAGTTCGGCTATTGGCCTAGGTTCTGGTAAAAACCATGGCCATGACTAGCATATGGATTATACGTGTGAGGAGACATCATCGGTTGATTCCCAAAATAGGATGTAGATGGATGGGCATGCATTACATTCAAAGGACTTTGGGAAGGGTTTCCCCATGCAGATCCCGTGGGGATAGGCATAGTACCTTATCCAGGGTTCCATTGATTGTGGAAAGAATTTCCTCAGATCGACCTTCTTGATGAGGGAACAGATCCCTGCCAAGAATTCCAAGGCCTTGATGAGGAAGAAGTTCCTGGGTTTTCCCCCTATGAAGGAATAGTACCCTGCATAGGAATAGGTTTTCCGAAACCAGGATTTCCCCCAGTTAGGAAAGCAGTTGACGAGAAGGTGTTGTTACCAAACGCATCGAACAAAGAAAATGGTGTCGAACCTACCAACATATTATGTGAAGGCAGTCCTTGACTCCCTGCTCCAAATAAACTATGGTGTGCAAGTGGCCCGATGGATTGTTGATGCATGCCACCGAGCGAAGGGGACGAAGGAGGTATATGACCTCCCCTGTAAGGGCACACATTAAAAGGAGCTGAAGTTCCCCCCATGTGGCCTTGCAGAGGAGCGTTAGATCTCCCTACCCACAAACCTAAAGTCTGTGAAGTGGAGTAGGAAAGTACAAGACATGTACCTGAGCTAGGCATCCCGTATGAGAACGGAGGGCCTGTCGCACTTGGTGTGAAAGGGGTTGTGGCCACCGCCATAGACAGGATCGGACCACTGTGAGAGGTGGAGGTGGTCGAGACCATGGTGGCTCGAACTAGTGACTATGGGCTAGGAGGTGGAAAATCTCCTGTGGTGACAACCATAGTGGGAATTGAATAATTCCCAGAGGGACTGACAACATTTGTTTCCATTGCTGCGCGCGACACTGTCTAGCACTTGTAAGGGTGAATCGGTACGATGATGGGTGTTGAAAGATCAGTGGTTGGAGTTTTAGGTGGACCAAGAGCTTTCGCTCCAAAGTTTAAAATGGTCATTTCCTCCGGATGTTGGTCAAGCACAATTTCTTGTGACCCGGTCGCTTCAAAAGACCCTTGTTGGTCTATCTTTCACCTTAGTGGTGGCGGGGGTGGCTCTAGTGTAACCGGTGATAGGCCCAGAAGCCTTCGTGATCGGTGAAGCTCATGATCCTCCACTGTGTGAGAAGATCAACGACACTCTAGGGCTTTCTATTCATTCAAAAAAAACACACACTAAAAAATTCCCTACAAGATAAAACAAGCAAACACTAAACTAATTGGAAGAACAATTACAACAACCAACACTAGAGAAACTTACCGGTGCAAGTGCAACTCGAACACGGAAGCACCCTCTGGGTATACTCTGCAAAGCGTGGCCTGATTTTTGTCCTAGGTACCATGGTATAACCCCATAGTCACCTATGTATGTCCTTAAAAAGATAGGCAACTAGGTTGCCAGCGCACGAACAACCACCAAGCAGGTACAGTCAAAAGTCGGGTAGACCACAATGAGCAGGGTATCGAGCCCGAAACCTATCAAGGGTATCGAAAGCAAGTGGTTTGGAAGAAAAATGAGGACCTCAAATGGATTTGAGACCCACGAAGCTCCATGGCAAATGCAATCGACGGAATCCCAAGATAAGCCCTCTATATGTGTTCTCCACTACGATTGGTCCAGCTTTGGAGGGGTTATCTCCTCTACCTTTCTGCACGTGACCTCATGTTTATCCCCTGTGTTAGAGGGGGGTCCTAGATAAATTTCACAATACTGGACTTTGACACTCCCTAACTCAGACTCCAATGTTTAATTTTAATGGCCTCGAAGGGTTTCCTCTCCAACCTAATTCAAGGCCCTAACCCTAAACTAGTTGGTTGACCCTACAAACATAAAAAGTCTAATGAATTTTAGATTTAGCGTTAATTTTTATGGATTGTCTTAAGTCAAAGGTTATTAAAGTGAAACTAGTAATGTTTGAAAGACGAAAGCAAAATAAACAAAAAGATGGAAACAAAAACCTTTACTTCACTCAACTCTTAAACAACTTTTCAAACTTAAATTTTTTTCTAAGATCTTTGAACAACAAACTCAAAGCAAGATTTCACTTGACTACGAGCTACTTAGGATCTAACTAAACCATCAAGAACTTATGAAAGAAAAGACTTTTCCTTAGTTACTAATGAAAAACAACACTTTTTAACCAATGAAGAAATAAAAGATTTTTTATTTATTTGAATGCTCACAAAGCAAAAAGGAAAAATATCAACAAGTCAAAACCAAGAAAATTTTTGGCCTAAGCATAGATCGCAAAGAGTCACTTTAAAAATCACACACAAGCAAATTAAAATTGGACTCTCACACTTTTCTAAAAACCCTATAAAAGAAAAAAATTGAGGAAAACTTCTAAATGAAAAAAGAAAGCTATTGTTGTGATCAAACTTAAGTTATTGACCGCTATGACAGAGACCCAAACCTGAGAGGTATAACTCTTGTCAAAAGAAAGGATGAATGCCTCACCTTCAACAAAAAATCTCTCCATAAGCAGAGTGCTGGCAGTTCCACAACAAGCATGTGCACGCGAGCTGTGTCAAGTCAGAGCGTGTGTACGCGCGTGTTGGCCTTATACAGGCCGCATGTATATCTGAAACTCTGAGACAAATGAAAAGCCAAGCAAGCTAGCCTAGGAAGAGACTACTAGTACTGAGAACCAGAATCTCTTGAAGACTCAGATGCTTACTTTAACAGAAAAAAGAAAACAATTCAAGGAAAACTTCATAGAACAAACCAATCCGAGGTGAAACCTAAGCTATAGATTGCAAACAACAAAGACTAGAAAGAGTTTTAGAAAACCCCTGAGAAGGACTAATTCTGACAGGGAAGAGGATGACTACCTCTTTAAAAGAAATTTTCTGGAATCATACACGCTACTGACACTTCATTAGCTAGTGTATACACGTGGATTGTGAGAATGAAGGGCACGGGGACACGCGTACAGACCATATATAGGTCATGTGTACCTCTGTGGGTCTCAGAAAAAAAATATAGTCAAGCAAAGAAATAGAGATAACTGGTATGGAAGACCAGAATCTCTATTAGCTTAGACTTTTGTAGAAACTTTAAAAATAGGAAATGAAACCAGTTCTTAAAAATACCCAAAAAATATTCCCAGAAACCCTAGACTATCCCCAGTATGGTTGCCAATTCTATTGTGAGTGGGAAATCCCTCTACGGACTAGCACTTAGGGTTTAATTATGCATGCAGAAAAGACCTAAAGATTTATACTTTCTCCCATCATCCCAGACCTAATCCCCATTATTCTTAAGCAAATACATGGTTAAGAAGATCAAGTGAGCATACCTTGTTTTGAGCATTTGATATCGACCATTCTTCACGCTTGATTGCTCTTTCACTGTAGCTCTCCTCCCAAGGCTGACCTGCATTCACACAAGACAAAAAAAAACTCCACATGCATTTGATATATAGATTAATGGGTTAGAGATTCAATAAACATGTATGCAATCAACCATGAAAACCTCATATGGTGGGACGGGAAAAGTACTTCTTTATTATTAACTTCAACAAATCAACTTACAGTGATGAAGCCGACCACTGCTCTATGAACCTTGTCCTGGGCTCCTCTTCAACTATCCTCCAACTTCTTTGCTCTATATTTCTCTTTGCACAAGGATGGCTAAAGGGTTGGGACAAAGGGAATGCGCAATCGGGTATAGTTTCTTTACTATGATTCTCCTCCTCCAAATGGGACCCCTAACCCTTCTTTTATAGTCTAGAAGAAGCTAGGTATTTGGTTGAACCCTCAGCCATGCATGGCCGGAAGGTTTAGTTAACTCACCCAAAGCTGTGTGTTCTGTCAACAACTTTCCTTTTTTTCATGCTTTTGTAGGTACACATGGGCTGTTTTGGGTCAGCTAGCATGTACACGCATGCAGTAATGGATCAGGTCATGTGGACCTTTATAAAAGAGGTTTTTAAGAAGAGTTGTTCAACAATGCTTTGGAAAATAAGGAATTTGAGATGGCCTAATGCCAGGTAAGCATGCTTGGTGAAAAT
>JZKD02S2171524.1:700659-723636 GCA_000966675.3 Picea glauca
TAGGCTTTAAAAAAGCCCAATAACTCCCAAAATAGGCTTAATTACATTAATAGGAGTTTAATTAATTAAAAAGTGGTTAAAATAACCCACTTTCAACCATATGGTAGTTTGAAAATGGGCTTAATCCCCCTTAACATGGGCACACCCCCCTTTTCTCGGTCATGTGGGTTACATATGGCCAAGCGCTAGCCCTTTGGGCTAGCGCTGGCCTTCTAGCCCCCTCGCGCGCAAACGTTTGGTCATATGGCAAATACATATGGCCACGGCTTTTGTTTTACCCATGCTCCTTTGCGCATAAACCACGGTCACATAACAATGAAACCAGGGGTCAGGGCTTATGCCCCGGCCCGCCCCCCTGTCCATATATTACATTGTATTAAAATAAATACATATGCGTTGGAATAGTAAACAAGAAACCCGGTTGGACATGACAGTTAGTGGAATTTGTTAAGTCATATGCAGTTGAGAGAGGTCGCGGGTTCGATCCCCCGGGCCCCAAAATAAATTTTACATAGCTGTCATTGGAAAAACCCGGGGTGCCACGTGGCAGCCCGTGATTGGGCCACGTGGCACCCTATCATTCGCCCAGAACGATGCCACGTGTCAGCACCTGATCCGCCCACATGTCGGCCACGTCAGCTCTACCGTATAGCCTTGTCACCATGCCACGTCATCCTCCGTATGCCATGTCATCTTCCACGTAAGCCTGCCACGTCATCGCCGTACGATGCTGACGTCATCCCGTGCCACGTGTCACCCTTCCAGGGGTGACACGTGTCACCTCGGGATTGGTCCAATCATATGCCATAAATGCCAAAACTGCCTGCCACGTGTCACACTCTGAGGCTACCACGTGTCACTGTACGGAAGACGCCACGTCCTGTACGGACTGTACGGACAGGTACAGTCAGCATCCCAAAATTTTGCCTGTTTGGCTCGACGGACAGAATGTGATATCTTCTTCATACGGACTCCGTTTGTGATAAAAATTATACCACCGGAATCAAGAAGACGAGCCGGATGCAATGGTGTTGGTTTCGTCGGATTCTGAGCACTTTCATTTTTGAGCATTTTTTATGCCCTGACAGTCTGCTGAATCCGATTTCGGATCAGTTATTCTCCTCTGGCGGGCCCTTTGTCATACGTGGCGTTAGTCTATTCGCCCCGAAGTCTCGTCACCATCTGCTATCTGACAGCCACCGTCAGTTATGGATGTAATCTTCCACTTGTTCCACTTGTTCCCGAGTTATGTCCCATCTCATAACTGTTGTTAGTCCCCTATCCCCCTTTCACTCATGACTGACCCCTTATTGTGAATTTTACCTCCAATCCCTAGCCGCCACATCACCTGTTCATATTTTTCAGCCATTGTCACCTGCCATCTCACCCCCAAGTGGCCCGTTGTCCATTTATTATGGGATAACACACCCGTTATCCTGCTGACCTATCTCCCACGCTCAATCGACCCCAGTTTTAAATAAAACTACCGTTATTCCCCCTACATTCACTATTCACCCATCGCACCAGAAAATTTACCTCTTACTCCTCCATTGCATTTCCGTCACCCTCGTCCACAGTCAGTCGACCCCACTAATTTTGTGTTTATTGCAGGTACTATTGCAAAGATGGCGCCAAATCCCAGACCAGCAGAAGGAGAGGAAAATCCTTTTCTCCCGCCTCCTGTCGACCTAGACAAGATCCCACTGGTTGACAAAGACCGATTGATCGCAGATACCCAATGCGATTTCGATTTCTCAGACCTCCAATCATGGCTCAGGGAGGTTTTCCTGGACCAGAGCGATGAAATTGGACTCTGGGAGTCCAACTTACCCCTTTACCCTTTTCCCCAGATCCACCATTTTCCCAAATTCACCCTTAAATGCGAAGCTCATTATATTCCCGAAAAAAGGGCTGTCATCTCCTCATCCGGATACACCCTGTTCTTCATCACGCCCGAAGACATAGACCAAATGATTCAAATTCCCCTTACTGACTCTGCATCTCCTTTCAACCTAGAAATCCTTACAGAGTTGTATCAGAAGATGACTTTTCCCTAGAGAGCTCAAATATTCGAGTTTTTCCTTCCCACCTCCTCTTAATTCCCTTCCACAAATCCCCCTTACGCATCGTCCATGTTCTCCACCAAGGGAAACTAGGTCATTTCCTCCCTTTGTTCTCTGTTAGGGTACTATTCCGACCAATGGGTAGATGAGCCCATTATGGGTTTTCTATCTATTTTCGCCACTGATGAAAATCCCACCACACAGTTTGATTTTAGCACCTTCTTGTCATACAATATTCACAAACAGTTCATGAATTTTAGCACCGAAGGCATGTTCAGATACTTCTCTATACTGGCCTACATGTTTGTTTTCTATCAAGCAGATAAGTTTAGTTTTTCCATGCAGAAAATGGACGCAGATGCAAGGCCTCAGCCAGTCAAAGAATGGACCTCTTTGCTGAAGAATAACTCCATAGAATACAGATTCAAAGCATTCATCGATCTGTTCTACCACCCTATGGTAAGCATGTTGAGTGGCAGGCCCGAGCCTCGAATAAACGACGAAGTCCAGAGAATCCTGCATCTCTCAGATAACACAAAGACCTGGGATTGGTACTTGTATCAAAACCACATTGAGATCAGAGTGTTCGGGTGCGAGTTGGCACCCTACAAGCTACCAAAGTATTTGTTGGTAAGAATCTTTGCGTTAGAGTATATAAGATAGATCATGAATTCAGATGACATCCATTTTGTATCCCTGAAGAAAAAGCAACAACTTAGAATCAAGGGGCAGATTGGCTCCTTCATCTGCAACAGTCGAGGCATTGGGGAACAAGCTGACAGGATGTTGAAAGAAATGAAGTTCTTTATGAGTTTCCCATGGTACTATGATCCATGCAGGATCATTTCAAAAATACGGGTGAAAAATAAAAACATCCTGTACGTTCATGAAGCTAAGCCCGAAATTGAGAAATTCGCCAATCAGACTGTGTGGGTGCCTGACACCTTGGTCGAAGTGGTATAAAAGGTTCCCCTGACCACTATGCCACCAACGACCATGCCACAGGTCCCTAAGGAAAAAATGCCTTGACAAGAATCATCTCCACCTGCAACGGAGGTGTCGTCCGAAGAGTTCCAGTTGCACACTAAGAGGCCCAAGACAATTTCAGTTCCTGGCCCTATGGGGGAGAAAGAAGCCCTGCCTACCACAGTGGTCAAATCTGTCATTCCACCCTTCGGTTCGAGCTTATATAAGGACATCACCCCAGAAGTGCCAAAGAAATCCTCAGATTCCCCAATGGACACTCAGCTGGGCAAGACTGGGCCCAAGTTGAGCATTTTTTAGAAGTACAAGATGATTAAGAAAAAGAATCAGACCCTTACGAGCAGTACTTATGCTCAGTTTCGGAAGCATACGTCAACTGCGCAACATAGGATGTTGTCTGCATTTGACACAGAAAAGGGCAGGATGCACATGGCCTTCCTCCAGGTGCAGGTACTAGACCCCAAGGTAATCAAAGACTACAAGAGGGCCACCTTCGAATTCCATACGAAGGATGTGCACCCAACAGATCAAATGGATCTGCACAAACAGATAGGAGAGATGGTATTCCATACATTGGCGCATGCTTCCGCTTCTGCAGCCAAATTGCAGGTGTCGCTCAACAATGCTCAAACGTAGCTCAAGTTGGAGAAGATATCGTCCTTTCCAAAGGACAATAGAATCAAGATGTTAGAGGAGATGGTCCTCAAGATCGGCTATGATCCTTCGAATGTCAAAGCTGCAGAAGAAATGATAAAGAAGAAGAATGCAGACATCACCTCCCTGAGGAAACAACTGAAGCTCCCACCCATAGAGGACTCACAGGCGAAGGAGATAGCAGAGAAAGAAGGCGAGAAGGACGAAATGCTCAAACTGCTTATGGAGCAGAATGCACAGCTCAAAGAAATGGAAGCAGAGATGGAGAGATTATTAAAAGAGAAGGAACAGATGAAGCCAATGGAAGTCATTCCATTGAGCGCCATTTCGATTTCAGGAGCAAGCACAGCAGCAGTGACAACAATCCCATCTACAACACCAGTGACATGACAAGAGGGGACAGCCGACCTCACCAAATCCATGGAAAAGATGAACTTGCAAGAGACAGAGATCAACAGGCTGAAAAAGGAAGTTGAGAACCTACAGGAACTCAAAACTTCCTTCCAGACTAGTCTCTCCAAAGAAAAGCAGGTAACTGAGCAGCTCAAGCGGGAGTTACAACAACTCCAAAAGCAAATAGTGGCAGGGAAGACTTTGGCTGAGGTCAAAGAAAATGTATGGATAGACATCACAAAGTCCATAAATGAGATATGGCCCATGATCCAAATTATGTTTGAACAAAATGAGTTGGTCCAGAGGAGAAAATAGGCTACCGAGAAGATCAGAGTAGAATTGGGGGAGATGCCAACACAAGTGAATGATATCATTAAGTTCCTCAATTCTAAGACTAGAGAAGAGCTAGAAGAGATGAAGATCGAAGATAGAACAGAGACCATCCTTGAGGTCAAAAGAGTTTTGACCAAGAGAGGATTAATTCTTCAATTGGAAGAAAAGATTCAGATCATGGAACAGGGGGTACAAAGGTTCTTCAATAAGATTGAGGATCTCCAAAAGAAAGGTCTACCTGGTCTGAAGGTTATTAATGATAAACTGATGACACTTCTGGATTACAAGAAGAGATTGGTTGAGGTGTCCAAGGATAGTTCAAAGTTTGCAGGCATACAAGGGAGCATCACCGACAAAGCATTCTTGGATGCCCTTCAGTTGGACATCAGTATCCAACATGAGATTCGATACATATTCCTCACTAAGCCCACATTCGCCAAGTATACAAAAATGGACGAAGTGTATCAGAGACTGCTCAAAGTCACTGTGCCTAGTCATCTCCGATGGGAGGAACTCTACGATCTGCTCGATTAGCAGATGAGTTGTCCTGGTCCAGTCACTTGTCCAATCGGATGAAGTCGTGCAAAGGCTTCATCAATGGTCTACCCAGAAATTCTGCGTGCAATTGCACCAAGTCATCAAGCAGTGTGATTAGTTAAATTAGTTAGGCTAAAAATAGAATTAGCACGTCTTGATCAGTTATGACATGAACGTTTGCAATTTGAGTTATAAATACTTCACCTTTCGAAGTATTAAAGGTTGTTGATCTTCACACCCTGATGCTATCAGACTCTAACATTTTTGAAGAGATCTGCCATTAATAAAAATGAGGCACTTTTACAGGATTCTTGCGTGTATTCACTGGTGATGTTTATTATCTAAGTTGAATGTTATTCTTTCTTTGTGGTCATATTGTTTTTCCGAAACTAATCTTTAAGAGTTACGAATGTTGCAGGATTTATCTTAGATACCCTGTTTCTGACTCGAAAGATTTTATTGTTTATCTTCTGGTGTTTTCAATTAAGAAATTCTTAACTGCTTCTTAGTTGAATTTATCTTTCTCATCTTTTCTTATGTCCATCATTTAAGCTACTAAAGGATCCAGTGAGTATATTATCTCGCCCTGTGGAAGTCTTCCTTCACGTTTCTGGTTGTATTTCATAGTTTATTTAAACATAGACCCCATAGCCCAATGTATGTGTAGACTGTTTCAACCAATTCATAAAACACGTTTACAAAAAAAATGACCTATTTCTTTACCTAGCCTACTATATAAAATTGGAAACATAGCTAAATCTTATAGAGAGATCCCTCTCTGAAGCTAGAAGGGCTAGATCCCAGCTTTAAAAGTGGTTGGATAAAGTTACCTTTGTAGATTTCTTCTGTTTCAACCTCTAGGAAATTTACCGAGTGCTAACAGTAAGGATAGAGGATCACTCAAGATAATAATGGCAACATAACTTTTCTATGAATTCCTTGAAAAATGAAGTGTATCCATGGCCTTTTTATAGCATTCCTTTGAGGTATTGTCCAACTAGTTTGTAGTGTGTAAAGAGGCTAATTAGGGCATTTCCAAGTCTTTGACCAGCCACCCAGTCGAATCTAGTCTAGATTTGAGTGTCAAATCAACTTGGAAGATGAACCAGAAGTGGGTGGGAGGCCGACCACTCTCATAAATGCGTCGTTTCTCAGGTGTGTGGCTTTTTGTGACAACAGTCGCACATTGTGTGCATGTGCGCGAATCTTGCATTTATGTTTTGTGCATGTGCACGCACACCCTGTGTATTCATAGTGCCCTTTAATTTTTACACTAGTTGTATAGTTTTTGACCCTTTGGGAATGCTTTTGTGATATTTTTGGTCCATGGGTGACCTCATAACTGTTTGACGATGCTGAATTCTTGTAACCATTTGCGGATGAAATTTTAGTGATAACACATATCATTCACTAGTCTTATCAGATCTATTCATATCAAACCTTCTTTCATCTATTAGTGCCCTATTTTTCACGCTAGGAAAGATCCTATCAAACATACCTAGATCCATACTCTAGAAACAAAAAAAAATCTACTTATCTTACTTCTACAAGGCACAAAGCTTCCAGATCTAAAATGTTTCCCTATTTTCACCTTTATTAGAGAAAAACGCTTGCAGATCTTGCTTCTTTTAATCATAAATTATTACTTTTACCTTTCTTAGAGCACAAAGATTTCAGATCTTTCTTCTTTCCTTCAGATCTGATTTTTTTTTCTTTAGATTGAGCTTCTTTCTTTGAGATCTGACCTTCTTTCTTTAGCACAAAGCTTTATAAATCAAGTAGAATATTGCGCACCAGGGAACAACTCTTTTTCACAAAGCTTCTTCTTCCTCAGTTCCCAGCAATCACAGTTTCAGGTCCTGACAACGGAACCATTTGTTGGCATAGGAGCAGACCCAGGGTTCAACGCTACAACAACACACCAACAAAGCCCTAACTACCTACCCTTTCGACAACACCTGCGAAGAAGATGAAGTCTCACCCGAGGTAGAGGCAGGAGTGGTTGCAAGACTCAAGTGTTTGAAACCTTAGCTGGGACATGGATCTATGATTATAATACTTAATACAACTCTTAACACCATCAGTTCCTTAAAATTTAATCATTGTTCACTTCATTGATACAACAGAGCTTTGCAACATTCACACTTATCTATAGTATTCAAGCACTTAGCATATACAAATGGATCAAAATGAGCATATCAAGCACTAAGAATGACTATCTAGATCAGATCTAACATTCTTACATATAAGAAGTACAAAGCATAAATAGATCTATCTAAACATATCAGAGCACTTAGCATATAACATATGAACACATCAAGACAAATAACAAATAACACAACATAGTGTTTATGTGGTTCACCCCCACCTTGGGACTACGTCCACCAACTCTTCTTCTTTATTATCTTCAATCTATCGGTTACAAGCACAAATCCATCAAAACCCTTACTTCGCACAGGACAAAAGATCCATGGAGCTCGCTAGATCCTTCTTCCTTGCACTACAGTACTAAGCTCTCCACAATCCACTACAAGGATCTACACTTAGCTTTGCAAGTCTCTTACAGTCATGCACAAAGCACTTACAGAATCTACTCACACTTATTATACATTCACATCACATAGATGTACTATTCTCTCCTTTCTTACATTGCCTATCCTTCTATTTATACCTACAAAATAGGCCTAAACATGGGTAAACCTATGGGCCGACATCCCATTCCCATTACATATTCCCAAAAACCCAAAAAGGGGCTGGAAAGGGGGCCAAGATCCCGTGATCTCTGCTTCATCTTGTGCTCCTCCTTCGACAGGATGTGGAAGTCCCAAAATAAGTCAACATGATCAAGAAACTCCCAACACTTGGTCAAGGGCCAACAATAATGGATGTTATGAATCATTATGAGTGGGGTGGAATATCTACTCACACACACCGTGAAATGTAGGTAGTTATGCCTTGATATGGAAGTGTGTATGTGTATATGAATTAGCACATTATCATCAATGCACATGATAATGGTGCATGTGTGGATGGCTCAACACATCATAGTTAGTTCTACTATTTCACTTTGGTGAACTACTTGACATTTTGGTTGTGCCTACCATCTATAGTGCATTTATAAGGACTACTAGAATTGTATAATGGTGGGACATATTATTCCATGCACATTCAAGTCACTGTACACATAGATTGGTTTATAGATGCACCAATGCATTCATGAAAGTTTTTTCAATTTATTTCATGCATCGATGAATTTAGGGATGACTTAGATGGTGTTATTAGGCATTGTTAGTGTACCACATTAGTAGGTAACATGGATTGGCATCATGGTGTACTAATATGGTCTAGAAACAATGGTTTTATGGTGTGATTATTTATATGAATACAATTATGTTGGTGTTATAGTTTATAGCACCATATACCGTGCATGTTAAAAGACGAGGCACCATAAGGATGGTGCAATTCATTAAAATAGGAGCATTGAAGTCAATGACTATATGTACATGTCCATTCATTAATGTTTTTTCAATTTATTGCATGCATAAGTGTGTTTAGGGATGACTAAGAACATTGTAAACGGTGCTATCAAACATTGGTTAGTGCATCACATTGGTGGGGCACATGCCCCACCATCATGGTGCACTAACATGGTCTTGAAAGAAAACAATTATGGTTCCTTTATTCATAGGAGTGCATCAAGGCTGGTAGATGGTTTACACATTTTTAATACACCAAATTCAAAATACAATATTGAATGAATATTTAGAAGGATAATTTAGTATAGATTGTATATTTTATATCTATATTTTCCTAATTAAGTTTGTGTGTGAATTGAGGATGACCATAAAAATAGTAGGTAAATAAATATAATTTCATGTTTTGGGAGGATATGGAGAGGGAGATGGATTCGTTTCCTCATCTAATTACTACTAAGACTTGCCTCATTTTGAGTTATGTTGGATTTGTTTCCTCATCTAATTACTACTGAGACTTGCCTCATTTTGAGTTATGTTGGCCTTCTCAAGTTTTTTTATCAGGTTCAAGGGGAAAACTAAGTTATTGTAATAGTTGATTCCTTGTTAGTATCATGGTAGATATACATTCATGGTGTAATACCCCTAGGCTGAACCACGATTGTAATGTAAATACAATTGTGAAATAGGTTGGTGAGCCAGGAACGTTTTGTGCTAGTGTGCCTATCTTGTATTATGTAATTACACTCTAAATTTAATGAAAAAATTCATTGTTGTAGAACATCCTTATAGAAAGAGTATGGGGGGATAAACTCCACTAAAAGGGAAAGGGGGATAAGCCATGGGGGATTAGACCAAGGAAATATTATTAAAATATTTCTAAAAGTAAAAAGGCATGAATACAATTTTGTTCTAAGTCTTTAGAAAAGGGAAATGAACCACCAAGTGGGTTCAAAGGGAGTTTAGGAAGTGACAAGTGGAATTTTATGAGAATGCAAATAAAATAGAAAAACTTACTTCATTTTGGGCATCATGTAATCATTCAATCATTCCATATTTGAAATCCATCATTTGTACCATCTCCTTGCTTCTACTGTACGCACTTGTTGTCATCCCATACTTTCTTGAGAGTGCTTGACATGGGTTTTGCTGGTAATTAAGATAAAGAGATGGGTTGTCAAGCCCATGTGTCGTTGAAGAGGTGGGTTTCCATGCTCGTAAGAATTCTCTCTAGGTGAGAGAATTGCTGGGAATTTTTTTCCCAAGGTGCCAATCTAGAGCTACATGGATCTTAGAATTCCTGTCTGGTCAGTTTCTTAAAAAATGGATGGGAAGTGAGGCAACAGAAGGATTATTGAGTAGAGAAGGGGCACACTTCCTGGGGTGGGACAAACATGTGGGGAATGAGATATTGTAGGATGGTTGTTAAACTTGGAACCTGAATTGGAATATTGTTGCTACTGAGATACCTTGGATAATATTTCCTTTCCCAAGTGGATTTTAATCCCCAACATGGGGGTGACCTATTGTTGAGTTATAAGCAATAGAGTCTAAGGTTGGGAGGAAATTAAGAGGTCTGCATGGAGTTGGAGGATATTTAAATCAGACAAGTGTCCACCATGTGTTTGTTTAAATTACTACATGAATGATGATGTATTCCTATGATGGGACTATTGTTGTGTTATTTATAATTCAGAATACTACTGTTAAAATGGTACAGGAGTTGTAATTACACATTTTATGTCCTAGGTAATGGTTGTTGGAATTATATTACTGCATATTTGCTACTAGAATTTCCTAGCACTGTACAATTCTATGCATGAGAAGAGTCTATGTAATTGTTATGTGTGATGTACATTTTTAACTTGTAGATAAATTTCCATATATACACATATTGATGGAGTTCTGTATACCCCTGCTTGTATGCAAAGTATTCCCATAAAAATCACTAGTTTTATATCTACTATTTAGCGTGAACTTTCCCATCTTGAGTTGGATACGCCCTGTCTTTGTATGGATAGGTCACTGGAGGAAATTGTCCATGGAAAAATGATGAAGCATGAGAGCCTTAGCCAGATTGGAAGCATTTATGTAGATGTTGGAAGTCTCGATATGACTTTGGAATTTACTTGAGAAATAATTGAATCGATTAAGTCCTAAAATGGACTCTTAAACATAATAAAATTCATCCTTTACCTTAGAAATAATCATGGTTGTTGATCTAGCATGAAATCAAAATCCTATACGTTGATCAGGGTCACCTCACGTACGAGACAATGCAGAAGATTAAGGTCATTGAAAACCATTAAATCTATCAGAGAGAGGAACTAGGGAAATCATGACCATTGATCACAAAGAATCCATCAGAGTCTATGGTTGGAGTAGCCCCAAAGACTGGGAGTAGAGCCACTCCAATGGAAGGGCCCCGAGGATCCTTCGGGACCATTGGATTCATCATGATGAGAATTGGAGGATCTAATCCATCAATCGTGATAGGGTTTTCATAGTAGACTTGGTTAATGCACTCCGATGGGAAGGATCCGAGGAGCGATCGTGTTCATTGATCGATGAGTGGGGGAAGAATTGTCAACCGTAGATTGTGGTGGGTCCTACCTGGCGAGGCCATGGAGGAAGGTGACTTCATGCTGATGAGGATGATGTCACCGATCCAATGCACATTGGATATGTGTCAGCTATGGATGAACAGATCAAGTGATCAATGATGATGTGTGCTCAACGATGACATGTACACCAAATCATTCCACATGAGAGGTCCATGTGTCAAGTGGAGGCTGTGACACATGTCAATGTTGTTTGTAACTTTTAGGGACCAACAAGTGACATGGATTGAGTGCCACATGTCAAGCTAGGTGGAAGAATTGGGTAGGGACATGTGTCCTTGGTGCAAAATAGGATGACACGTGAGATCCTGCTTAAACGAAGCTAAGAGGGGAATGATGTCAGGATGGAGAGGGGTTCCAATGTGTCCAAATAAGGACACATGGAAGCCTGTCACTTGAAAAAAATATTAGGTAGGACCCTCTCGATGTTATCCCTTGGGACAGATGGATAAATACTATCCCTCATATCTATCGAAGATATATCTCAACCGTTCATCAGAGGGGGATGGTTGGAGTGGGTTGCGATACCATAGAAGGAAGTACTCCGATAAAATTACCTTGAGGATGGATCTGGGCCATTGATTAGAGGGTGGCCATGATGCATGATAGCCATCGATCTATCGTGGTATTTTTTATCTCTCTGTAATTTCCTTGGCTGAAAGGAAATAGGAACAAGAGTAATCTCAAGACCAACTTGGAGCTAGAAGCTAGCCCTTCCAACTAGAGAGGGGTCTCTCTCTTCAAATAAATCATTGAAATGATTGATTTGTTTTAACTCAAAGGATATAACTCCGAGATAAAATGAATTTATAGGGTTGGTGGAAATATGGACAGAAAGTACAATGATCTATGGAGTCACTAAAGTTGGAAGTCAATGAAAATATTTCTAGATACCTGGTAGATTTAAGAAATGATTGAACAAAGGAAAGATATCAAATAATATTCTAATACAAATAAATGTGTTTTAGACAATGGGTTATAGAGAAAAAGTAATCCCTCAAGGCATCTAACAAGGATGAATCTTAAGGAAGTTATAGCAGAAGTACAAATCAAATTACATGCAACAGATCATTTGATAAAGATGAGTTCTGATAAATATATTTTACATCAACATAGAGAAGAAACCATACAATATCAATTATAAGACATGAAAACAAATACTGAGAAATCACATGCATAAAATATCCCAACCACATGTATCTATGTGGTAAAAAATCAAGGACTTCTGATCCAACAATTTTCATTAACAACAGAGAAAATATTACAATATGGTCAATAATATTCCCTTATGCACTTTCCAACCCCTTAGTTCTCATGGATACATGAATATATACAAAAACATATGTCTATAGTATCAAATTTAGATACAACTATGATCCTACAATGGTGATAACAACTGCACATAATCATGATGAAATCTTTAACAAATTTCTAAAAAGGAGTCGACTTGGAATCATTTAATTAAACTATAACAACTTGATATAATGATAAATGAAACCGAAAATAATGATTTTCAACTTTGATGTCTGCTAGATATGAGCTGACACACTTGTCGAACCATTCGAGTTGAGTTGGAGGTGTCCTGGTCATTCTGCAACAATTGCGCAACAAGTTCGTTGTGCAATCACCACCTACAAGAGAAACGCAATAGAGTTTTCGCAACCATAGATTTTCTATCCTTTTTATATTTGACTGATGATTGATGTTGTCTGAAGGTGATTTCAATCATATGAGAATGATGTTATTTCTTAGATTTCTTTATCACTTCTTCAAATTTTTATTTCCTTCCCAAATTATCAAACCCTAACATACATCAAACTATAAATATTGATCCCAATTTTACCTCTGACTGATGAATCTACTTATGGCTGATGCATCTTCAGTTTTCTTTGACTTATTGTCCCTATGATAAAAATTGAGTAAAAAATGACAGCCAAACCTCTTCTTGTTGCTTTGAAAATTAGACTGTCATAGTTACGCAGTAAAGTTGTTGTGCAACCGTAATTATGTGTTTACATTTGGTCTCTTAAGACAAAAATACTTGAACATAGGTAGAAAAAACATATCACCACCTGTAATATTGCCTCTCTAATAAAACCATGTCATTTTGTATGAAACCCTTTCCAAAAATAAGTCAAAATGGAAAAAAAGGGTCAACCAAATCTCAATGGTTCAGTTCTTTGCTACTTCATCTAACAAGTCAAGTTTTCACTTCTTTCCAGTCTCCACCTATTGCAAGATTTTATTTAGGGTCCTATTCTCCTTCCTCAAAATGAGATTCTGCTGATAAACATTCTTCAACTATCTATGTAATGGTAGGGTTATTCTCACAATTGATGTAGCATTATCTATTACAGGTCTATAGTCTCTTAAATGTTTTGAAAACTTCATATTGAATTTCCTATCTCCCTCTCTGAGTTGAATTATCACATCTTGTGCTTCTCTGAGCTATTTATTTAGCCTCTTGAAAGTGTGCTCTCCCCCATCACCTTTATTTTCTACTGGTTGTTTCTATGCTGGGATTTCCTCTTAATGTTGCAACTTCTTGGATGAAGACCTTGTTAAAGGCACACTAGGCTTAGGAATATCCTTTACCTCTGGAGTCTTTTCTATTTCTTTCCCTTTACTTCTTGTTTTGAAACTAGTTGGAGTTGATAATGCTGACCTTTCTCCTATCAAAGATGTATCTTTCCTGAAAGCATCTTCTAGAGAATTATTCTTCAGTTCCCTATTATCATAATGCAACTTTTCTATGGAAAAGTGAGCCTTCTTCAACTATTCTTGCAACTCAATAATCAAATTGTCTTTGTTAGCTGAGAGAGTTGGTTGTATGAGGGCTTCTAGAGCCTCACTAGTTTCATGTGATGTATTCATAACATGAATTATATTTACTGAAGACCTAGTGAGTGGTTTACTAGTATTTTTTATCCATATGGATTTCGGTGGCCTCCCACCTATTCCAACTAGCTCATTTTGGCAATTTTCTAGTTTAGCAGTTTTTTCCTAGTTTTCGGGTCCCTGACTTTCGGGGTCGTTTTGAGGCCCTAAACAACATTTTAGGTATTTCCATAGTTAGAATGTAGAAAAATTAATAGTTTGATGAAAAAATGTGTAATCCTTAGATATACCTTTCCAACGGGCTATCGTGCACCTAAAATGGAGATCGTATGCAAAAGTTACGACCCCAGGAACTTGATGTGCTAACTTACCCAAACGGGGCCCACATGACATTTGGCGCTTCATCTCCTAGGGTTAGGTTTTTGGATGTCTAGGGTTTTTGACATTCCTGTTTATTGTAAAAAATCCTTTAGATCCTCATTGTAATCATATTCTTGCGAATGAGCGCAGTCATCACATCTCTTCTCAGAGAAAACCCACCACCATTCTAGCAAGCTTGTTTTCCACTGCATTTTACAGTTTCAACTTATTTCCTTATTGAATAGAAACCAGTTTTACTGTATATCTGTTATTTTGTGTTAAGAATATTTTGATAATAATATGTATTCATTTTTTTCTTCTCATAAAATCCGGATCAATGGTATCAATGTGGTCTACTCCTTGTCATTCTTAATGCATGTCCCCAATGAGGTCAGGGTACAAAGAATTGGGTCTCGAGCTTGTTTATCTTGAGGAAAAAATCTCTCACATGCCAAAGAGAACTCTCATGGTGGGAGAGAATAAATACAACAAGAAAGGAGATCCCTTCAAAATTTTACTCGATGAAGCCCTCATGCAACAAAGGAATGAGATGATGGATAATTTTGCGCAAATCCTTCGATGAATACCAACAGGTGACACATCTTCCTCAAACAGAGGCACCTCCCCCTTAAAGGTATAAATAAAATTTGATATTCCCATATTTGAAGGTAAGATAGATGTCGATGTTGTAGATAAATGGTTAAATATGATAGAAGGGTATTTATCTATCCATAACTTCTCGAATAGAGAAAATATTAGTTTTGCACTCCTCAAAGTCATTCCCCATGTCAAATATTGGTGGGAAACGTTCTCTGAGAAGAAGGAAACAGAGGAACCCTCATTATTTATAGTTATGGTCACATGGGAGTCCTTTAGGGATGCTATTAAGGAACAACACTACCCCGTTGGAATTTATGATGACCTGTACACAACATGGACCACACTCAAATAGGAAAGAGACCAAGCAATGCCCGAGTTCGAAAATATCTTCCATACCTTGTGCACCAAGATGGGTATCAAATATTTTGAGAAACATATGGTGCTCAAGTATCGCAACGACATGCATAGATACATCTAGACTGAAATGGAGTTTCTAGACATATCATCCTTAAGCGCGACCTACCGATATGATGTTAAAATCGAGCAGAAGCTCAAACAAAAGACGCGACAATTTGGGCCTGGGAACCCCTCACAACAAAAGCCAGGAAAGGGTGGCCCCAACTAGAAGAAAAAATGACAGAGGAAATACGAACTGCCTCAGGAAAACCAGTCCAGGCTACAAGAAAATAAGAACACTAGAAAGACAAAGAAATATACTAGGAAGTGGTGCAACTTCCATAAGATCCCCTGGCATAACACTGTTGTTGGCGGTTGAGGTGAGAACCTCTGAATTATATATGGGTTCTGGCTCTGAGTTAGAAACAGAAAGGGGGAGATGGATCATTGACACAGAACCCATTGCTATCATTGCTACCACCAAGCTCTAGCCCAATGAACCAGACGAGCTAGAGGAAGGACAGCGTCTTGTTCATTCGTAGATGTGGGTGAAGGGTACCCCGTTGCACTTCATCATTGATAGTGGTAGGCATAAGAACCTCATATTAGCAGAGATTATCAAGTGACTCACCCTACCAACAATGTCGCACCCGCAGTCCTACACCATCAGATGGCTCGTCCAAGGAAGCAACATCCGCGTCAGCCAACAATGTCGCCTGACATACGGCATCAAGCCCTTTAAATAGGATGTATTGTGTGATGTTTCCCCTCTTGAATTTTTTAATGTTATTTTAGGCCAACTATATTTATGTAAATTCCATGTTATATATGAGTCTAGACCTCGTAGTATTATTATTACTTTGAATAAGAAATTGTACAGGATACCCGAGGTAGTCCCACCTAGTGTTATTTCCTTGATCTCTTCCAAGCAACGTAGGAAGGTCATCTCTCAGATGGGGAAGTTTTTCTTCTTTGTGATTCACTCTCAGAATGAGTGAAATATCGTATCCACATTTAGGGTCTCCACAACCGACCTCTCCACACAATAGAAGTAAGTGGATAAGGTCATGGAAGAATACTCAGATATATTCTCCTCACCTACCGGGGTAGCTCTACACTGTCAGGTCAAGCACCCCATCGATCTGACCCCTGACACACCACTTCCCAATGGGACAGTCTATCACTTATCTTTGTCATAGAATGAGGTGATCAAGCGGTAGATCCAATAACTTCTCCACAAGGGGTACACTCATCCCAATTCATCACCTTGCGGAAGTCGAATCGTGTTGGTAGAGAAAAAAGATGGAACTTGGCGACTCTACATTGATTATCGGGATCTGAATAAAATCACAGTCATAAACCAATACTTGATTCCTCGAATCGACGACCTCCTCGATCAGCTCACGGGGCCAAATACTTCATTAAGATTGATCTAAATTCTGGCTATCACCAGGTCCTGATAGAACAAACAAATGTATGGAAGACCACCTTCAAGTCAAAGGAAGGTATTTTTGAATGGTTGGTCATGCCCTTTGGTTTGAAAAATGCTCCAACCACTTTCATGAGAATGATGGACGTTATCCTACGACCATTCACCAATACTTTTGTAGTGGTGTATCTGGATGAAATTCTCATTTACAACAAGACTTGGTGTTGGGATCTAAAGATGTCCTAAACAAAACCTTAGTCTGAAATTAATTTTATCAATTGAGGATTCATCTTTTCTCTCAAGATTGTGAGCAAAGTCTATGCAAATAAGTTGTAGAGGTTTAAATCGTGTAGATAGTTCATTTACTGCAAGTCTAGGCCTATCTAAATTATTGTAATAATCAAGTTCTTCACACATTAACTACAAACTCTGAAACTAATAACTCAATCAATAGAAATATATTATTAGTAATGACACACCATGAAACCAAAAATCAATTAATTATTGAACTCATTCATCTATCCAAGAAACAACAACTTAATCTATAAAAACACTAATGAATCAATCTCTCAAAGAACAATGATTAATTAATCTAATTGAAAGGAAAAATGATCTACTGAGATTTAAGAAGGAACAACAAATTCGAATTTAATGAAAGGAACAAAAAATGAAAACTTAATGAAAGGAACAACAAATGAGAATTTAATGAAAAGAATCCACAAGCGATAAATTGACAACAAATGGTAATGGAACAACAACCGATAATCTATTCTCTGAAAATGGAATAACACAACCAATTCATAGTTGAAACAACTCATCAATGAATCTATTTGAAGGAAATATTAGATCACATAATTGTAACAAAATCGATAAAATTACAAATAATACAGTATCTCTTGTCGACTGGGCCCACAGTCTTCAGAAGATACTGTTATGAACAACTCAGTACATGGAAATGATCAAAACGCTTGAAGCTTCCATTGATTCCATAATTGATAAGTCATTCACAACTGGATTGTTGTACAAAGTGTCAACAATTAAGAGATCTAAATTCGCGTATCTCTCTCTATCGTTCACTCTTCTTTATATATTACAACGATACAAGTAAATTAAGCTCTCCCGAGGATCGAGAGATCCTCATGATTTCTTTTATTATTTATGAAGATTGCAAGATAAAATGTCAATATTCCTTTGAACTGTTTTGTGCCTGATTTCTTCGATCTTCAATGGTCTATGCATCTTCATGATATTATTTATTATCCTTAGTTAACAACAATTGTCCATTTCTGTATAAAATCATAAAAATTCAAACCAAATCTTAGAAAATATCTAATATCATTTAATATTATTTCCTAAGAGATTTTTAATCATTTTCTTCCCTAATTACTTCAAAATAATAGAAAAGTAAACAAAGAATATATCATAAACCAAGGTAACAAGGAGAATATTTATACCTTTTTCTTACCCAAACATACCCCCCAACTTACATTTTTGCATGTCCTCATGCATCAAGAGAGTTCATATGCAAGGCAGTGAGATTGTAGGGTGGAGAGGTCTCTTCTCTAGACCTTCGAAAACCATGCTTACCTTTAAGTTCTTCAAAAGAAACTTCTTATGTTTTCTTACGGATTTCATAAACACTCTGATAACCCTCTGGAGGATACCAAATAATGGGGGGGATGTAACTACATCCAATCCAGGAAGGCCCTTATTCCATGATCATTTTGGCATACCTTTATAATATGAGAGAAGCTCCTTGAAAATTCCTAAAACCAAATGGTTCCCTATTCTTGATTTCATTTGAAGAAACACTCCATCTTAATTTGGCAGTAGAAATGGATTCTTCTTTAATTTCTCCAAAATACTGCAACCATGAATGTACAACATGTCTATGGATGGGAGATAAAGATTCCACAATCTTCTCCCTCTTCATAAATTATCTATGTTGCATAACGGTGTCAAAGGGTTTAGAAGGTTCTCCTCTAACCCATAGGTCTAGCCCATTTTCTCTTTTCATGAAGACCTTATGTTCCTTGGCCCATCTAAGTTGATTTTTGGCAAAATACAAAAAGGCCTAAAACTGGATATCCCCAGTGAATGGATTGGGGTTCTCATCTCTGTTTTCTTCTAGAATGAAATTATGAAGATATAATTCAAACAAAAAATATTTTACTACATCCTCTTCTTCTTTGAAACATGAAACAAAATCAGAGACAATGGTAAACTCTGAAGGTGTTCCCGCCCTAATGGATTTCACTTTTAACAACATATAACATTCCAATAAAAATATGGCATAATTATTAGCAGGGGCCCTACAAACTAATATATCAGAATAAATAGAGAAAATAATTTTGATTTGCTCCAAAGCTCCATCAAGCTGACCCTACACCTTCTTTACCTTTTCTTTTTCTCTGTTGAGATAAACAAAGGTTTCATTTTTTAGTTGTTGACATGGATTAGAGTTGTCTGACAACTTTTTGATGCTCTGTTATTGTCACCATTTCATTTCATCATTGGGTTAGGGTCTATTGGGATTGTTCCAATTCTGCTTCCAATCTTCTAATAGTGGCATCATGTTCAGGGGAATGAAGCACCTCTTCAGTCTAAACACATTTTTCTCCTATTACTGGAGTATCTTTATGAGTTTCTATTTCAACTGATTCCAAGGGCGCAGGAAAATTTGTTTGTGTTTCAACAAAATTAGTGTGAATTTATCTTCTAGGAAGTGGATTTCTTCCCTGTATTCTAACCCTCCTAGATTTCTTCTTCTTATAGGTTTTTTCAGACTGTTCCAGCTGTTTGTTAAGTTGTCTAATTTTTTCCTTCAATCTGCCAACTTTTTGTTTTAATACCTTTATTTTCTTAACCCTCTTCCTCAATGTCTTATTTTCATGTTCCAGTGTTTTGATTATGTTATTTCCTTTTTCTGATATTTCTTTATGTCCAAGGGAATTTTAAGTTCTTCCCCACCTTGATCAATTGGAAATTCATTCCCTGTATCCTCTTGGAATTCTTATTTCTCTAAAGTAATGTTCTCATCGAACTGAGGTTCTGGATGTTCTGCTATATCAAGAGATTCCCTCATAGGAGAAGATGGCATCTCCATATCAGGAAGATCAAAGACAAAGTTTGAAGGAGAAGAGGTTGGATCTTGGGGTTCTTTTGGCCCATCTGTATCTTCAGTAAGTTATATTCCCAAATTTATCAAAACTTGGGCCATATCCTCTTCATATCTTCCAAAGAAATCATCCTGCTTCCCTACAGGGTTTTCATGTGATGGATTTTCTGTTTGCACAGTCTCCTGAGTGCTTTAAGGTTGTATTGTCTCTCTACCCTTTCTTGTTTTAACAGAGGGGGTTTTAGGAACATAAGTTGTTCTTTGTATTTTCCTTTTTGATGTTTCTTCCTACATACTCTGAGTTTCTTCCAACTAAATAAGTTCTGTTTCAATTTCAGGTTGGGTGGCTAGTACTTATGCTTGGGCACTATCTCCCTCTGGTTGGACTACCTCAATTCCTTGTGGAGGAACTTCATGGTGGAATTTTGGCTTATCAATTTGCAAGAGTATATCGTGTTCAATTAGGTCCCCAAACGTTATTTTTGTATGATTTAAGGCCCTGTCTACTATCAATTTTACTAACCCATGATGATTGATTATGTTAGCAAGGTCTTTAGATTTTTGAGTTCTTCCAACGACCTCATGTAGAATGCTATTAAACAAGAATGGTAGATTTAATACTAACCGTTGTTTTAACACTTCCAACAACTTGAGGTGGCGAGGTCTCACCACGTCATATTTCTCGTCGCATGTAATGTATATTTGAACCACACCTGCTAGATCCCTCTAAGGTTCACTAAGAGCAGTGGGGTTAAGGCCTTTTCCTTTGTTATCGAATTCCTCCCCTAGTTCTACAAAGGATTCCACAAATTCCTGGAGGGCTATGTGTTTACCAGTCCATTTGGTTCCTTCATTTGGAAATCCTTTTACCTCAGATATGATGGTGTCAGTGACTGGTATTTGTATGCCCTGAATTATTGAGACTCCCCCTTGTAGATTTTGGAATAATGTTAGCACAACATTTATATCAAATCCCTCTAGTCTGATAAAATATTGTGTCCACCCTAAACGGTGTAGAATTTCCCTCGCTTGATCAGTCACTCACAACAGTTTAGGCTCACGACGAATACTTCATCCACCGATATCTTTTGTAAGAAAATCAACATAACTATCATTTCCCACCTGTAAAACTTGTTAGACCAGCCTGTAAAAGAAAGTTACTAGAAATGGTAAAAAAGTACAGAACAAAAATAGTATATAAAAAATATGTAATTTCCCATTATCCGTAATGATTATGGCTTATCTATAATCGTGCGAAATTTCCACCCCCCCAATGAGTGAAAGGTCGACCTCGAATGATCGTATGTGTGAATGTAATAATGAAGGTTAGTCAAGTGAGGGATAATTATTACGTTGTCACCGCTGGGAGAACAACCTTAGTAATTTCCAAAGCAACTTAATGTTAATAATGAACAATAATCACATATTTTGTGGAAGGTGCAAGCCCAAATACCAATATCCAAATTGTTAAGGAAGAAATTCTAAATATTCCTAATATGTCCACATTTTATAAATATGCCACATGTCATAATTTTGTTATCCTCCCTTGTGTTGAATATAGCAAGAATGATAGCCTCATTTTTAAGAAAGGAAGTCTATGAGCACAATAAAAACTTAGTGAATTAAGATAAATTTCAATACCACACAACAGAGCCACTGTTGCCAGCAGGCGTCCATAGCCTTGACAGGGTTTCCATTTAACCCATAGATGAACCAATATCCTCAATAAATAGTTTGAATAGTCTTTTCCCAAAAATGTCATTATCCTGGTTTGGTAGCCAGATAACAACAATGCCACTCACTAGATCATAACAAAGTGAACGAGATGGCTCGTGATGAGACCTCTTGTCCTTTGACCCTAAATTCCAAAGGGCATTTCCCTGGTGTGGTATCCATAGTGGGAATGCCACTTATGTTAATATCTTATGATCATGGTAGTTTGGCTCATGATGAGACCCCCTATCCTTTTTGAGAGAAGATTTTTTTCTTTTATTATATTATATTTATTTATTTATTGATTTTTTTTTATATTTTTATATTTTTCAGGATTCATTAAGGGAGGCTCATCTACTCCTTAAGAGTGTGGGATGGCATAAGAAGTGTAAGAATGCCAAGTAAAAATGTGTCTTAGACTCCTTATTATGATGTGAAGGAAAATTATCATTCAAGTATATGTATATATAGGGAAAAGAAACAAATTATGGTGGTTATGAATTATGAACAATATTAAGATAATTTGGAAGAATCAATCCATAAAAAATTTGATGAGGTATGCTAGATATTCCTCAAAAAGAAAATAATAAATCGTTACCATGATAATTAGAAGTGATGTTGTTGAAAATTAGTTAGTGAAGTTAATACCCAAAGGAGTAGCTAAACGTATCAGGAGTAGTCATAAAAACAACATGTGTTGTTGGTGGAAACAAAAATCATTACTTTCAAGGGAAATGAACAACAACAGGAACAATCACAAAAGGAACAACACTTTTTTTTTTCAAATGAACAATGCTACCCGAAAAGGGAACAATAATCGCAACAAAGGGAACAACAAATGTTATGTTCGAATGAACAACACTACCCACAAAGGGAACATCAATTGTAATAAAGGGAACGCCAACCATTACGTTCGAGGAAGATGATGATGATGTTCAAATTTAACCATCTAATTAAGTAATTGGATACCTCCCGCAAAAAATTTTCTTTAGCGAATCTAGGATTTATTAGTCATCAACTAAATTCATTTAATTTTATGGGTAGGCTTATTCAATGATCAGGGGAATATTGTAAGATGAGTCTTCCATATAGAGCCAGTGCTCTTGTAGAGTTGTACTCTATTCAGTTGTTGCTGAAAAATCCCTGGATTGAAGTCCATAATAAAAAGAAAAATTATACATACATCTTGTGTTCCTTGTGGAGATGATTTGTTGATGATATATTGTTGATATATGTTGCTGATATGTATTCACATCTAAAAAATTATTAATGACATCAATGAGTAATGAGTAAATGTCGAATGCTAACTAATGAGTTTTGTGTAAGAGGAAAGTTTTGGGAAAAAGATCTCCACACTCATTCACCCCCCCCTCTAAGTGTTGTAGGTGTGTCCAACAATTGGTATCAGAGAGGGCCTTCACTACAAGCCTTAACAAGCTTGAAGGAGATCCATAGACACACAAAT
>JZKD02S2171524.1:759007-781743 GCA_000966675.3 Picea glauca
GAGAACAAATAACTAAATGAATGTTGTTTACACAAGAACCAACATCAGCAAGAGAACAAATAACGAAATGAATGTTGTTTACACAAGAACCAACATTCTCTATATTCATGGTTGTTACACAAGAACCAACCATAAGAAAATGTCAGTTGTTACTCATGTAAATCCCATCCTGGAAATATTCATTATCATCACTCAAAGCCAAAATTCAGATGCCAAAATTTCTTGAGAAGATCCATGCACAGTTGCATAAGGACATGCAACAAGTTCAATTGGGGTGTATGTTGAGTCTCAGAATTGTCGCATTTTCATCCTCTTTTCCTTTCGCCATTCTTCACATTTATCCATATTCTACCACTCCATAAACCATTCATTAATACCATTTCATAATTAAATATAGGTTTAACCTTATTATTTTCCAAATCATTTATTTTAGTATTAAAAGGGAATTTGTGATTAAATATTAGAAAATTGACATGTTTTCATATATATCTCAAAAATGTGTGAGCTTTGTCATGTGTAGGAATATGTGAAGTATTAATTCAAAAGACTTCTCGAATATCTCCTCCACCATTTCAAGGAGATAGTTATTCAAAGCCTATTCCAAGGGGAAGATCATGGAGTTTTGTTTGTCATATCTTATCCAAGATATATGAGAGATATGTGTGAGGATTTGAAGGGATAATATTTTGTAATAATGGGAAATTAGTTGAGAGAAAAGTGGATCTGTAATTATGAGATGTTTATCTCATTTTCAAAGCTCTCATGTATAAAAGAGAGTGCCCTCTCTTCATGAGGGAGGGAGAGAATTATTATTGTGTAGATTAAGGGAGAGAAATATTATTATGTAGATTAAGGGAAGAATTGTTATGATGTAGATTGAGAGAATTGTTATGATGTAGATTAGATTCATGAAAAGACTCTTTTTGTAAACCTACTTGTTGGAGATTAATGCAAGTTTGAATTCAGTGATTTTGTCTCTTAGAAGTTAGCATCTGGTGATCTAAAAGCTTCCATGTTGGCATCGACAAGGGCCATCGATCCAGCTTGGTAAGCTTATTGTAAATTGTTAGTGTATATTTTCATTTCATGTATTTTTTATTTTGATTTCGTGTTATTTTGTTTGATTTCACTATTCAAATTTGTTGCAAAGTGTGGTAATGAAGGAACAGTTGGATCTCCATATTTAACCATACATGATCTTTAATGGAGCATCCCACTTGTTAGTTTAGTTTCTCCAGGAGATAGAATCAAAGTTCATCTTTTCTTTTCATGAGCCATCAATGAACATGTCCATCACCTAAGCAAGAGATTTTGTTTGTTTATGAGTTTTTCTTTCAATATTTTGAATTGTGTGAAGATTGTTATTTTTAAAAGTGTGTTGGTTTCTAAATGGTTTTCTTATCTAAACTATACTAAACAGACATAGGAACCTATCTATTATCGACACATATAGTGCATCAACTCTATTGATTACGAATCCTGGTTGATAATTTATGTTTGGTAATATATTATGCATATAATTGCACCAACATTGGGATCATCTTGATCTCTTTAACCATCTCTCTTTCTCCTATATAATGATGGATTTCACATGGAAAAGGTTAAGCATTAAGAAAGAAAGAGAAAGTAAGGAATGATTAAGGTTGAATTGGCTGTAAATTGTGTGAGGTACTCTACATCAAATGCTTGAAGGCTTCATCTCAGCTTATCAATTTATTGTAGATCATCTTCATGAAAGATTGGATCAAGTGTGTGTGTCAAGAGAAAGGGCCACCAAAAGGGAACTTAGCAACATCAAGGTTGTTTGGTTGTATCTTCCACTTTCTCTTAATATAATACAGTGGCATTTTTATTTCCCATAAAATCATTCTCATTTTATTACATGATTCCCCGATAACATGTATAATTCTTCATTGAATATATTATTGTTGCTTTCACTTTGGTTGGTTTGTGTTTCCGCAGGATCATTAGCACAAGAGCACCGGAGCGGAGCAGGGAAAACAAAGACATAAGGAAGCGATATTCAAAGGTATGTTACTTATCCTTTCTTTGTCAATAGATTCAATGATTAGAGCTTAGGGAAAGCGCCATGTCTTGTCTTGTTTTGTTCTAGATCTAGGTGGATCTAGGGAGATCAGTTTATGTCCGCATTTACCGATATATCCAATAACAAAATTGGAGACTCCACTGGGGATACGATCTGTTTTTTATTTTTTGCTGTCTATTTTACCTTAACCTATATGTTTTCATTTTGTTTCAGTCTCTGAGTCTGTAAGGGATCAATCCTGATTCTCTGGCCCTGAAAGTTTCCAAAATTTATTTATCCTCTTTCTAATTTTCTTTTGTTTACAGACGTTTACACACTATACTCTATATGTCACTTGCGGAAACTTTAGATTTTCGCACCATGACTATTTAGGCCAGTGAAGAATTTTCACACCCTACCCATTGCTAGCCTGCAAAAACTAATGATTTCTGCACTGTAACCTACTGTTGGCCTGTGACGGTGTCTGTAAATGTTTTTGGATTGGGTCTTGATTGTCTTTTGATGCCCAATTTTGTCTTGATCACCTGGGGGGGACTTTTGAGGTCAATATTTGATTTATTTATGAACTTAAACTTGCTTTTTTATTGGTTTTCAAAGATTGTGAACCCTTCATCATCATTTTGTAAGTTTGTGCTTCTTGATTTTTATCAACAAGGATATAATCTTTGATCGTAGATTTGGGTACTTGATTGATTAAAAGTCTTTTATCTGAGTCAAGTTTTGGATTACTTTACATTTTTTGGATTGCTTGTTGATTTGAAAGCTATTGCTTGTTTGCATTTGATAAACACTTTCTTGTCATCTTTCTTTTTATATTCATTGAAAGTTTGATTTGGGTTTTTGTTGAGTGTATCTATTTTCTTTGATTACATTTCCTTTCTTTAATATACCTCAGATCTGGTTCCAAAAAGGAAAATTAAATTCAGTCTATATTTTTAAGTAATCATTCATAAAAAATATTTGCATTCAAAACTGAAAGAGAACAAATTGAGAAATTTCATTGTTTATGGTTGTTTGGAATTGTAGTTCATTCAAGAAAAGTAATTATATTACGTAGCTTTTGTGTTTGCAGAAAGATATCTTCTCCCTATTGTAGATAGAATTCATTGAACAAAATATTGCATCATTCATATCTATTTGCATATCATTGGGTCAAGGTCTCTCACAACATTGGTTTCATCTCCATCTCCCTCTTGAGTAAACAACAACCTCTAAAAAACATTGCGTAATTTAAAATTTTACTTAGTAACTTTTATTTTCTAGGGATATTTTACACCAACATTAGTCAGGCTAGCGCTTTCGGATAGGTTGTGAGACAAACTCTCCAAAGAAAAAAACACAAAATAGTATCTTGTGATAGGGGGTGGTCAAATCCATTTGCAACATTTTGTCCTGGGAAGCCCTTCTCACACAAGGATCAAACCCGAGGTCGCATTGAGACTGGTAGAGTTACTTACCCTAATTTGTTGGTCTTGGTGTAGAGATTGTGCATATTATGGGGGTCACTTGAAGGTATACCCACAATGATGAGTGGTAGCCTCTCAAGTTTATTTCAAGCTAGATACACTGCCTTTGCACATGGATCAGATTGTCGACTATTTCCCCAGGCATCACTGTTGTTCTTGGTAGCCTTAGTCCCCTATTTTTTTAGGGTCTTACACGAGGTGACTGTGGAGGGGCAAGTCTTCACGGTACCTAGAATCGACGTTGGCTAGACTCACGCAGGATCCTTGGAGGGTATACCTACGATTATGTGTGGGAGATTGCACCATGGTGTAAGTCCATTAAGCAGGTCGTCAACGTAACTTTTCCACCCACTATATCCTATCCCCTTCTTGTATTGACTTCGCAACATTGGATTTCATCACCAACTAGTGACTTTGAAATAAGAAGGTTTGTTTGCTTAGTTTGATTCCTAGATTTTATTAGCAAGTGTTGTTTATTTTCATAGTTGGCCATAGAATTTTTGCGTAAAATATTTGGCTCGACCAACATCGACCCTCCACGTCGTTCGTGTAAGGTCTAGGAAATTCCTCCCGAAAATATGGAGGATTACCTCCCTCTACCCCCTCAGTCACCGGAGGGCTCTCCTTAACAAAGTGAGGTCCATGATACCATAACTTCACAAGAGGAAGGTTCTTCCTCTTTAGAAAGTTTCTGAATTGTTTCTGATTATATAGAGGCTTTATGCATTCCTCCTGGATATGAGAGACGTATTCTCCGGCTGAATTCATCTGGAGAACTTGTTGTTGACACTTTTGGAACACCGACCGGACCCCATTCAAGCCCTAGGGTCGGAGATCCTCTTTGGACTACTAACATATTTAGAATCCCACCTCACATGGTGCGGGACCTTTACGGCTCAGGGGTAGGTGCTAATATGTATGTCGTATCACAAATACCTACAGTTTTTGCTACTTACAAGGTGCCTCCAAACCACTTTTCTGGTCTAACCATCCATATCATCATCGTTCCAGATGCACAGTCCATTGGTCCTAGCTCAATTTTTTCTCTCCAGATGGCCCATTCTAGTATGGTCCCGCACGTTACAACTATTCCTACCGGGAATGTGGTGTTTATCCAAGATCCCATTGGTACACCACTCTCGTCTAGACCTATCATGTCACTTCCTCCTAGGTATCACACTTTGAATCCTTCCACTGCTATCCCTACCCGGGTCCCATACAGAGTTTCTAGACTTTTTGTTCCACCTGGGTACAATGTTGCTACCGATTTTGTTCCTACACCTTCTAAGGTCTTCTTTGAAGGGTCCTATCCACCCTTTTTCAGGGGATATGGCCCTAGTGGCTATAACCCTATTGGAAGCACCCATCCTCTGTTCGCTTCTGGTTATCAGATTCCTATTGGGGGGAAATCTAATGTTGGGGGGTATCCTCCACTTGGAGGACAACCTCAAGTTGGACTCTATAACCCATTGTATGGACATAACACATCTGGATCACTAGCTCACCTTTGGAATCTCCTTGCCAAAGGAAATCCACAATCATCCAGGCAGAAAAAGCCTCAAAGAAACCCTTTTATACCCCCTTTCTTGGGCCATCCATATTCGGGTTCTTCGGGTTCCACTTGGGGTACACACGTTCAGTTTGGTGTCCCTTTTCAAGGGAACATTTCAAAACAACCCAACCCTATGGGCCATATGCCTCCACATCCTCAGCCGAATATATCAGGACACTCCATGTACATGCAAACTGTTTACAGTCCTACTGGCATATCGACCGAACTTCCTCCCCAAAGTCACCAGTACCCTCAAGTGAATAAACAACTTCCTTTTCTCGCCACTTTGGATCTACCCAATTTGTCTAGTATCTTGAACGATCCTATCTTACATTCTCCCCATTGGCCTGTCATACCAGCCAAGTTACCATTTGACATTCCCAAGTTTGATGGTAAACCGGGAGAAGACCCAAACAACCATGTCATGAATTTTCACCTTTGGTGCTCATCCAACTCTTTGATGGACAAATCCATTCGGTTACATCTCTTTCAAGGAACTCTCATGGGTTCAACTGAAAAGTGGTATATTGAATTACCGTGAGGTTTATTTAATGACTTCAACACCCTTTCCATGGATTTTCTCACATGTTACCAATTGCCTATCCACTATGAGACAAGAACCATGATTTTGAGTTCCTTTAAGCGGTCTTCGGCCACTCATATTTTTGATCACATCCATGAGTGGTGACAAAGACGACGTTTGATCAAACTTGACCTTCCTGAGCAGTTATTGGTTTATTGATTCACTAAATCATTCACAAATGAAATCTCCCGTGATATTTCCATGGGTGGTGTTGTCACTAAAGAGAAGGTGATTATTCACACCCAGTACTTAGATCTCATTTATTCGCAAATGGGCACTCTCTACAACTTGATCTCTGATGCTCCTCTCCCTTCTACCACCACTACCTCAAAAACCCCATTAGCTTCTCATGCTTCTAATGGTGTGATTGGAACCTTCCATGCTGATGCTAAATCCATGTCAGCCACTCACACCAATCCCAAATATCCTGCTTCTAATGTTCAAAGTTCTCTGACTCCTACTCCTTCCACCAGCAAAACTTCTGAGGTTAACTATGTTCAATCCACCTCTGTCGGAAAAAATAAGTCTAAAAAAGGAAAGGGTAAGAATAAGGAGGATAGAAATAATAATCCACAATACGATAAACCCAAGACAAAGTCTACTTATGATAAGGATAAGCATAAACCTCGATATCCTTGCATTATATGTGGTGATGATCACTACATGAAATATTGTCCAAGACACGCTGAGGTCACTAAGTTCCTTCAAGGGACTGAAAAACCTCCCACACCTGTCATTTTGTCACAGCCTTTCCCTTCTCAACAATAGGCTCAATTGGTCATTCTTAACCAACCTTCTACTTCCACCAGTTCATATGTCTTTATGTGTACTGGTAATTCTACCAAAAATGATGTTGCCATCACCACTCAAGCCAAAGATTATTCTACTTCAAAGGAGAAAGTTGACGATTTACCACCTTTGTTGGTTCAACCGCCTCCTTCAACTTCACCTCCCAATGGTCCTCTTCATCTCAAACCACCGAGTCCCCATACATTTCTCCACCCTCCTCCAAAGGGTGTTGTTCGAAAGTCTTCCTTCAATCCTCATGCATGTGCTAATAAAAACTACAACATTGTAGAAGATCTTGCACAAGCACCCTCTGTGATGTTAGCTCTCGAAGTCCTTCAAGGTTGTCCAGCTCAACGGAAGGAATTGTTAAAGGCCATCGGTGGAATTGAACTCACAGTTATGAATTTGATAATCTTTGACTTGGAAGATCACATTCCAAGGCTACCTCCTCAGTTAGTGTTTCAGATTCAAGTTATTTTCGAGAACAAGAAAATCTATAGAACCTTTATTGATGTGGTTGCCTCGATGTGTGTCATGTCTATTTCTTTCTGGAAATCCATTGGCTCCCCCCCCCTAACTGAATCACATAATACACTTAAGTATTTCAATGGTTCTGGTTTTAATCCCTACGATGTTCTTCCCTCATAGTCTATTACGTTGGAAGGAAAATTAGTCAACGTAGATGTCGAGGTCTTTGATGCAACTCTTGACTATAACCCCTTAATTGGTCGTAGCTGGATTGATTCCATGTGTGATTTCATGTCAACCCCTTTCCATGTGTTATGTTTCCCACATCAAGGAAAAGTCTTTACGGTTGACCAACTGGCCTTTTTCAACTCCGATTCCCATACTAGCAACGTGCCTTTTATCTCAAAGACACCCCTGGGTACGATAATTTTGGGTATCTTGAAAGATTCCACTCTAATGGGTACCTTACCAACACCACCACCTGATGTTCCACCTCCTTTTTTCGCCTCGATCAACATGATTTCTACCTCTGTTTGCGAAATCTTCACGTATTATGACCCGTGGATAGTACCCAATCCTAGTGATTATCTTTGCTATGGTGAAAAAATGCCTTTAAGTCTAGTTGAATCCACTTATCACGCCATTCAATCCGAAACCCCTTCTACTCCCTCTCTTGGTGATTCATCTCTCGATCTGTTTCACGTCATATTTCCTACGGATGAGATTATCATGTCGGTTATGTCTATGGAAGATACATCGTGGGACGATGGACATCATCATTCCATCCTCTTCCTAGAGAAACACACCATAGAGAGTTACCAATGGATTTCAATTCCGTCGACCGTTGTTGTCATTTCCTCTGTTCTCGATTCAACACACGATGTGATTTATGAAGGGAACTTGAGTAATATTTCACCCACCATTCCTCTTGACATATCCATTAAACTTGGAGTTGTTTAAAATGTTCACATTGGATCTGCATGTTCTGATGATGAAGTCGTCACTTATAAAGCTATTTTTCAAGAATTTTGTGATGTTTTCTCTTGGAGTTATGAAGAGATGTCAGGTATTGACCCTGATATCATTGTGCATGAAATTAAGACCTACCCTGACACTAAACCCATTCGGTAGAGACTTCGCTCAGTCCACCCTCGTAAAGACGCTGCTATCAAGATCGAAGTTCAAAAACTTCTTAAAGCCGATTTTATCTATCCTGTGGCTTTAACCGATTGGGTATCCAATCTATTTCCGGTCAATAAAAAACAAGGCACGATCCATGTATGTGTTGATTATAGGGATATTAATAAAGCTTTTCCTAAGGAAAATTATCCCACCCCCTTCGTTTACTAGCTCATCGATGATTGCGCCGGGAGTGAAATCTTCTCTTTAATGGATGGTTTCTCTAGCTATAATCAGATTAATATTTTTCCTGCGGATCAACACAAGACCACTTTCATCTGTCCTTGGGGTACCTTTGCTTACCAGAAACTTCCTTTTGGTTTAAAGAACATTGGCGCGACTTTTCAACACGCTATGTCTTATTATTTTCATGATATCAAGAACATCATACAACCGTATCTCGATGATCTACCGACCCATCTCCGAGCCATTTTCATTCACTGTCGTTACTATTGTATAAGTTTAAACCCACACAAATGTGTTTTCTGTGTGGATTCTGGCAGACTTCTTGGTTTTATTGTGTCACTTCATGGAATTAGGGTGGATCCTCTGAAGGTTGAAGCTATCCTTAATCTACCTCCTCCTTCTACACTTTGCCAACTACAAAGTTTGCAAGGGAAGGAAAACATTTTGCATTGATTCATCCCCAATTACACTGAGTTAATGTTAGGATTTACTCGACTATTGAAGAAGGGTTATGAATTCATATGGGACGAAACTGCTAACAAAGCCTTCAAATATTTGAAACTTTCCCTAACCCGTACACCACTTCTTTTCCCACCTGATTATAGTCAAGACTATTTCCTCTACCTCTCTGCTATGGACTCTACCATTGCCATGGTTTTAGTCCAAGAAGATGATTCACACGATGGACATGTAATTTATTATTTGAGTCGAAGTCTTACGACTATCGAAGCCAAATACCTACATGTGGAAAAATTGGCCTTGGTAGTTGTTCAAGCTGTCCAATGTTTTTGTCACTATGTCCTATTACGTAGAACCACTGTCATTTATGATTGCAATACTATGCAACATATCCGTACATGCCAATTTCTAGGGGGCAAGTACTCCAAATGGATTGTGATTCTCTAGGAGTTTGACTTAGAGTTTGAATGTGCTAAGCCTAATAAATCATTGTTTTTACTGAACTTATATGTGACCTTCCCTCCACTGAGACAGAAAACATGGCAAAGGATTCCTTGCCTGATGAATCCCTTTTTCTGATCAGTTCTAATGATGTTGGGTATAGAGATATTATCATATATCACCAGACTCAAACCTTCCATCCCTACCTTTATATCACATATCGTCATCGTATATAGTATCAATCCTGTCAATACATCATTCTCAGTGACACTCTTTATCATCGTGGTGTTGACTCTATTTTTTGACGCTGTCTCACCTATGATGAGGCTGAGAAAGATTTGAATGACTGCCACTCTGGAGCATGTGGTGGTCATATGTTTGGGTATGATACTTCCCAAAATATCTTACGAGAAGGGTACTTCTTGCCTTCTTTGTTTAAATAATGTATTACTATTGTCTAGAAGTGTCATGTTTGTCAAATGTATAATAATAAAATAAGATCTCATCCTGCTCCTTTACACCCTATAGTTTCCATTGGTCTTTTCACAAAATGGGGCTTTGACTTCATGACATGTAACCCTCACTTGGCTAGGGGGCATGGATACATCATCATAGCCATGGATTATTTAACTAAATGGGTCGAGGCCTGAGGCGATGCCTACATTCAATAACACTAGAAAAAACTGCAATACTTTTCATATTCAATCATATCATCACTCGATTTGGAATCCTGCAAGCTATCGTTACTGATCACGGTAGCCATTTTCAAAACTTCATGATGTCTGAGCTTACTGAAAAGTTGGGTCTTCGACATGAAAACTCAACCCCCTATTACCCATGGGCCAATTGTCAGTTTGAAACAATAAATAAAGTTCTTATCACTATGCTAGGATGGATAATAGGAATTCACAAGACAAGTTGGCACATGATGTTTTTTTCAGTGTTATGGGCCTATCAGACATCCATAAAGTTTGCCACAGGGTTTACACCTTTCCAATTAGTGTATGGTATTGAAGTTGTTATGCTGATTGAATGTGAGATACCATATTTGAAGCTATCCATTGAAATTCTCCCCAACACCTCTACCGAAGAGGAACGTCTATTGTACTTGATGCAATTAGATGAAACCTGTCGTGATACCACCCTGGTTATTGAAGCTCAGAAAAAGCGTGTCAAATCCCAATACAACAAGCATGCCAAGCCATTTGTTTTCTCTGAAGGTGATCTAGTTCTCCTCTATGAACAAGATCATGATTTACTAGGGGCCGGGAAATTTGAGGCTATGTGGCGAGGTCCTTATATTGTCAAACAGGTGTTGGAGAAGGGAGCTTATGAGTTAGTGGATTATGATGGAATTCCTTTGAGTGAGCCTAAGAATGGGCTTTACTTAAAGAAGTACTATGCTTAGGTCATATTTGCATGAGTGCTTGTATTTTTATTGTATCATACTATTGTGTGCTACTTTTGTGTTCTTTTTCGTTATTTGGTTTCGACCCCCAACTGCTTACCTTGAATTGTGCTTGGTTTCCAGATGTTGATGCCTTTGCTACCCTACATTGGCTTCGCCGATGGCACTAGTCATAGTACTCAGAACTTATCATATGATTCTTGGGAAATTTATGCACCTACATATGAGTTAATCAGTCTACATGGTGTCTACCTTAGTCATGCAACTAACAATATCGTAGAATATAGTGCAGTCATTGAATTGTTGATCGACGTTATTTCACTTGGAATATGTCACCTTGTTGTACTTCTTGATTCACAATTAGTAGTACTATAGTTAAGTAATGTCTATGCTATCCGAAGTCCTACTTTGTTACGGGTATACCTACGAATTCACCTCTTGGAACGTTACTTCGATTACATTGAATATCAACATATTCCTAGATGTCTAAATACATTAACAAATGCATTAGCTAATTATGTGTTAGACAGATATTTGAGACACATGTAAATCCAACTACAATTCACATTAAAGAAAGTGATCTGGTAGAAGCCTCATGTATATATATAACGATAAAAGTGTTTTACAAAAAGGTGTTTTCGTCCAAAGACCAAAAATATCAAAATGAGAAGCACTTGGCTTCATATACAAAATATCATCAAGTATGCTTCTCATGGTAGCACACTACTACTCGTGCTACCCTACGAAGTAGTTGACTAAGTGAACTATATACGATCACAGTATGGTGCTGATAACGCCTCAGAATCTCATCGATGGATATGTTTGGGATATCTATTGTCAATCCCTCTAGGTTCTGCTTGACTGCCTCATAGTCACTAGCATCCCATCCTACTACCACAACTACTTCCCCTCGTCTCTAAATAGGGGATGTAACTGGAGGCCAGTGTGGCCCTACATCTGCATTGTCAATTTTTTTTTATTAGTCATTGGATTGAAATCATAAAAAACATTTTATATTGCAAAATTCACAAAAACATCATAAAAACAAAATATATTTCTTACCTAGATCTCCCCATTGAAATCCCCCAGGTAGAACCAAGTGGGGGTTGCCTCTGAAATCCAACCTAGCATATGCATAATCGTCCACCATCATAATTTGAGGCCTCAACCAGTCAAAAAATACATCATTATACTTCGTGATGGGGCCGACCACATGCCGGGCCATGAGGTCGCACCACCTCTTCATCCTTGGGTCTCATGGATCCAGTATTCCCCACTCTACTTGTAAACATAAATGGGGGACCCTCTCTAGGAATAAATACATTAAGATATACCTGTATCCAAATTGTTTCAGGTCCCCTCTGTTGCATTTTGTAAGTTGTGTCTTCATGCTATGAAGAACTTTGTCGCTCCAGTTAAACACTCGAGGCTCCATGCACTCTACTGCATATTGGAAATAGCTTTAGAGGGCCATGTGAGGAGATGCACTCCCCACCATACATGCAATGGTAAAAATAATAGTTCGGAGGGGTAAATCCCGGACACCCCTGATGGCAACTTTTCCCTTGCACCTCTCTACATTGGGATCACAGTATCGATAGAGATATTCACTCATTGGTAGACCACCACCTCTGCCTCCTGTCAAGGTCACATGATATCCATGACGAGATAATCCTGTCAAGAAATAGATATCCTCGATATCTAAGGATAGTACGTGGGCACCCACATGAAACACCTGTTGGTCCACATCCCACATGTGGAATACATACTCCAAAACCTCAGTTGGGCCCTCATGCCCTGGATTTTAAATAATTTTAGTAAACCACATTGTCAGAGGGAATTTACAGTGCTCGAGTCATTAAAAGCAATCAAATCACCATCTTTGTATTCCCTCTCCCTCCACTCCAACATTTTTATGATCAAAACCCTGTATTGGGACAATAAAAGGGAGTTAGCATCCTCATTTGTTTCTTTGAAAAGTTTTTATTGGCTTAACATGTATGAAGAAAATTTGATTTTCAGTCACCGCAAGTGGATTATTACACATAGTGTGATATTTCCACAGGTGAACCACAACCCACCTGTGGAAACCTATGGTTTCCGCAGGTCCCGAAATAGCTCACCTGTGGTGGCCTCGACATGCACCTACCAGCCTAAAAACTCAATTCAAAAATCCATTTTTCACCAATAAAAATGAAATTTAATCCATTGAAAAGCAAGAGGACAAGGATATTACCACTTTGGAGGAAACCATTCGTTTAATGGTCACTCGTACCTCCTATAATCGATAGCCGAAGTCTGAGGTAAAAATAGTGTTTCTAGGCAAGTTTTGGGCAAAATGCAAATGAAATAGTAAAAAGGAGATTTTACCTATATTTATTTCATTTTTTAGTTTTTCTATTAATATTTCATATTATTTTATGCATTTTCTCCAAAAACTAAAGGTCTAATGGTCTCATGAGTGTTTTTTTTTCTCGCAGATGGAAGAAATAGGATCCTGAACAGTGAAATACAGATATTTTTCTTGATTTGTTTTTCTGTTTGTCACATGTACAAGTACTTTTTAAGGTTTTTTAGAAAAACCTTGAGCCTAGTATTTGTTTGTTCTCATGCTAAAAAATCGATGAGAACACAACCAAATATACTTTTGTCATCTTTTCGTACTCATCACAGTAACAAGAAAATAACAGAACTCATGGAGTATCCTTTAAGCTCTTTTCACACTCCTTAAAAACTAAAATATTGTCGAGCGACCTTGCTCTTTTCACACTCGTAAAAGTGTTTGAAGAAAACACTTGAAGGGTGATAGATTATCACTTTTTTGGTCTCATCAAATTAATTTATGAAAAAGGAACTAAGAGAGTTCCCTTTAATTGTTTTTCAGACTCTCTAAACATGAAAAACCGCGAGTTTTCTATCTTTGGACTCATTAAACAAACATCGAAAGAGCCATATGGGATCAAACCACTCCTTCTTAGGCTTTGTTAAACATACTCTGAGGGACTCGTCCAAAGGATGAGCTTACATCAACAAGCATATGTTATCCTCCTCAAGATTGCGTAAAAATAAAGAGGTACTCGCCATAAATGGTGGGGGGAAATTTGGGAAAGAAATGTGTCTATATATTTGTGTTAGTGGAAGTAATAGTCGCTCTTGAACATGACACCCCCTTCATCATTGAACTTGGGTTTGGAAATTCATTTGTCTCTCGTCTGACCTTCTGCAAGTTCATATCTTGGGTCATCTTTGAGTCAATGCTTCCAACACCAATGTCGTGTCATTCATATGTTCACGAGAATTCCAACCTTGCACAAGCCTTCTATCGAGTCGACCATCTGCAGTTATCAATTCTTACCATGTCGGCCTTCCCTATGTCAGTTTCAAATCATTTTCATACTTTGATATACCCTAATCTATTACTTATTTCATGTCATTTATGAGGGATACATCAAGGCCCTCCTGTGACGAGTCTTTTCCTATCGACTTCAACTCATCATCTAGGAATAAGAACTAGAAATCATTTAGTACCTTAGATTTGGCATGACTCAACGACAAGTTTCTTCGCTTTCCACAGTGGATTCACATCATTGGTCCCTGATCGAGAGATTCTATCGAGTGTTCAACTTCAACTCATTTATTCGCATTCAATGGATTGTACTGGGGTACCTTGGGAGTCATTGACATTAATGGTGATTTCCCTTGCACTTGTTAATGGTTTTCATTAATGACCAACAATCAAGTGGTTTCTACCATGTTCAACTTCAACACCTATAATCGCATGGATAGATTCGTACTTACGGATGACTGGATTGAGTACCCTGGATCTCATCATTTTGGTCCAGGTTGCAATGGAATATTTATGATTTGTATTTACACATAGATCCACTTTATATGTCTCATGGTTATGTATGAATTTGAGTTTTTTAGAGCATATATCCATAGTGTATTCCTGGTGGCTATGTATAATCTTGGTGACATGGATCCACAATGTATGATTGGTGGCCATGACTGACATTTATGGTTTAAATAATTTGTAGTTTGAGAAGTGGAATGCCTACCTCAGAAATGGTATAATATTGCGTAGATGCTTGGTTGTTTGGAGGTTCCCGATTGGTTCGCTCCTTGTTTCTGACACACACACACACATGTTCTACAAAGTATTTCGGCAGTCATAAATTCCAACCTCATACTTTTGGGAACATTCTGTTACACATTATTTTGGTCACCCTGGTGATGTGTCTACATGCATGTATTCAAACTCTCAAAAGGATATTTCCCATGAGAAAAGTAATTGGTTTCCTGATCTACAAGGCTTGTTTTTAGAAGGATGTCACATGATAGTAGCATTTTACAGTGCGGAAATGTAATATACGAGATATAAAATGTATGCAGAACAGAAATAAAATGCTAGTAATGGAAGAATAAAAACAATATAACCAGAACATTCACCACAATAACATTGAAATGATATAAGAATAACAATAGAAATAACACTTTGAATTTGAAAGCAATGTTCATGAGCCTCTTCGAGGGGGAAACCTCTAGTTGATAAGAGCTCTATTATAATAATATCCAAGCTAGGGTTCTCATACCCTCAACTCCTATTTATACTAAAAAGAAGCATCTAGAGGAAGATCCTTCTAGAAGTGGAAGCTTCTATTAGGTCTTCTTACATACGCCTTATTCTATTTTATTGAAAGGCCTTATTAATATTGACCTTTATTACATCTGAATATATTTTTCTACCTATGTGTGGGTTAGGACCCTAACATGTCCGCCCCCTTAAAAACAACCTTGTCCTCAAGGCTTGAGATGTGGAAATTGCTGCAGAATGGTAGTTGGTTCCCAAGTGGCGTCTGTTGGAGTTGTATCTTTCCACTGGACTAACACTTCCTTGATGGTTCTTTGATGTAGGCAATGCTCATGCTGGTCCAAAACTACTTCTAGTTGTAGCCAAATGGATCCTTCTTCAGCTAACTCTGGAAGGTTGGTTTGAATTTGGCACTTAGCTCCAATCACCTTCTTTAAGCATGAAACATGAAAAACATGATGTATCTTTGAATGGCTGGGAAAAGCTAACTAATAGGCGACTTGTCCCACATGCTTCAGCACGATATAAGGACCATAAAATTTGGGCACCATCTTCTGACAATGCTCGGCCTTGAGGGAATTTTTCTTGTAAGGTTGCAGTCAAAGAAACACCTGATCCCCTTCTGCAAATTGACGTTCAGAGAGACCTTGATCTGCTTGTTGCTTCATGTGATTCTATGCCATGACCAAATTATCTTTGAGGGTATGAATAATAGACTCTCGATCTGTAAGTGTTAGGTCAACCGCCTGGACCTTCGAGGCACCCAGTAAGTATGAGAGAACTGAAGGTGGATTCTATCCATATACCACTTCAAAAGGAGTCATGCGTGTAGTTGTATGGTATGAAGTGTTGTACCACCATTCAGTTAGGGGTAACCATTGAGCCCACTAATTTTTCTTTTCTGAGGCAAAACACCTCAAATATGTTTCCAAACACTTATTGACAACTTCTATTTGGCCATCAATTTGGGGATGATAAGCTATGCTGGGATGAAATTCTATGCCTTGTATCTTGAACAGTTCTTGCCAAAAATTGCTTGTGAAAGTTGGGTCATGATTAGAAACAATAGAGTGTGGCATGCCATGAAGCTTAAAGACCTGATCCATGAAGATTTGATCCACCATGGATGTTGTAGACGGGTGTTGAAGGGCGTAGAAATGAGCATACTTGGAAAGGTGATCAACAACCACCATGATGATGGATTCATTTCCCGATTTGGGTAAGCCGGTAATAAAATCCATATTGATATCCTTCCAAATAGCAGGTGGAATCGGGAGTGGTTGTAGTGTGCCAAACGATTTGACTGTTTCTCCCTTGTTGCATTGACACACATCACATTTAGCTACAAAAATAAAAATTTCATGTTTCATGCCATCCCAGAAAAAGGAATGTTTGACCCTGTCATAGGTTTTGGTGAACCCAGAGTACCTTGCTGTGGATGTAGCATGAAGCTCAGAAAGTACCATGGATTTAATATTTGATTGTTTACTTAAATACAAACGTCCTTTGTATCAAAGTTCCTCATCGAGCCAAGAGTACCCTGGGGAAGCTGGAGCATTGGACTGCAATTGCTAGATCAACTATGAACTTTTGGGTTCTTGTAGCCATTCCTGGCGAACGACTTGGAGCCAATCTGGTGCAATGAATGAAAGAGAACAAAGGGATCCTTCATCTTCATATTTTCGAGAAAGTGCATCCACAACCACATTGTCTTTTCCTTTCTTATAAATGATCTCATAATCATATCCAAAGAGTTTAGTCACCCATTTTTGTTGTTCTAGGGAGGAAATGTGTTGTTCCAGAAAAAACTTGAGGCTTTGATGGTCTGCCTTAATTTGAAACCATTGCCCCAATAGATAAGGACACCATAGATCCACAACATGCAGAATAGCCAACATTTCCTTTTCATAGATGGATTTGCCCAGATTTCTTTCAAATAGTTGCTTGCTGGTAAAGGTCAAAGGTCGACCCTCTTGCATAAGGACAACACCAATTACTTTCCCTGAGGCATCACATTCCAACAAAAAGGTCTTTGTGAAATCGGGAAGGGCGAGGATTGGAGTGGTTCACTTGGCCATCTTCAAGGTTTGAAAATCTTCAGCAACGGCTGGAGTCCAAGTGAAAGAGTTCTTTTTGAGGAGAGAAGTGAGAGGTGTTGCAATCTTCCCATAATTCTTAACAAACTTGCAATAATACCCTATTAAGCCTAGAAATCCATGCAATCTCTTAAGAGTCTTTGGGTGAGGCCAGTCTTGCATAGATTCAATCTTTTTAGGATCCACCCTGATGCCATATTTGCCAACCATATGACCCAATTATTCTACTTCTGAGGCGCCAAAAGAACATTTAGACTGTTTTAGGAAAAGTTGGTGCTGAGAGAGTAGATGGAGAACTCAATCCACATGAGAAAGATGGTATGTCCAGGATTTTCTATAGATGAGGATATCATCAAATAAAACTAAGACAAAATGGCGGAGAAAAGGATGGAAAACATGATTCATGAGGATTTGGAAGGTGGAGGGGGCATTACACAAGCCAAAGGGCATGACCAAAAAATCATAGTGGCCCTCATGAGTTTTAAAGGTAGTCTTGGGGATATCTACCTCTTTCATACATATCTGGTGGTAGCTTGAATGAAGATCCAGTTTAGTGAATAATTGGATGCCACTCAATTCATCCAAGAGGTCATCAATGACAGGAATGGGGAATTTGTCTTTGATGGTAAGTTTGTTGAGGGCATAGAATTTAGGACACATTTGCCAAGAACCTTATTTATTTAGGATCATGACCACAAGAGACGAATAGGGGCTCATACTAGGGTGGATAACGCCTGCGTTCCTGGACCATTTTCTCAATTTCATTTTTTTGGGAAAAGGGGTGACGATATGGATGGATATTGGGAGGAAGGCTTCCTAGTACAAGGGGAATGGAATGATCATGAACACCAAGGGAAGGAGGGAGGCCTTGGGGAGTGGAAAATACCAATTGATGTTTAGAAAGGATGGCTTGGAGGTCTTGTGGTACCGAGGGTGTCTCTGTTGCTTGTATGACATGGAGTTGGGTGATAACACTAGAATGACCCTTTTTGAGCAGCTTTTCCATGCGATGGGAACTAATGATCTTAGGTGAACTGGCGATGATGCCTTGGAAATTATATTGGTGGCCCTCCTGGTCGAATCGCATGGTTAAGTCTTTAAAATCCATGAGAATGGGACCCAAAGTCCTTATCTAGTCTGCACCCAACACAATGTCACAACCTCCCATGTCGATAGAAAACATATGGGATTTCAAGTGGTAGTCACCAATTTGGAGACGCATATTTTCACAATGCCCTCCACATTTCATGGAACCACCATTGGCAATCATGATTTGGAAATTATTGATGGCATGGATGTAGCAATGAGTTTCTTGGGCAATGCGATGATGAATAAAATTATGGGTGATGCCACTATCAACTAGAATGATGACCTTCTGATGCTTGATGTAACTGATTAGCTTGAGGGTTTGGGGAGTGGAGAAGCCAGTGAGAGCATTGAGGGAAATGACTACTTCGGGAGGGTCTGAGGGAGGGGTTATGTCAGTGGATTCAAGTGATTCAGACATAGAGGGAGTTTCTTCATCTTCTTCCAAAATCTCCTTGGAGATGGCCATAAAAATATTTTGTTCTTTACACTTGTGGCCCGGGAAATATTTGTCATCATGGTTATAACAAAGGCCTTTGAGTTAGCATTCAACCATTTCAACCTGGGTCAATTTTTGGATCTTTAGTGGAGTAGAGGGAGCAGTGGGATTTACTGGTTTAGGGCAAGGGATGAAGGAGGGTTTGCAGTTTTGAGAAGATACAACCTGTTGTGCTTCTTTAGCTCTTTTGGTAGCCTCCACCCAACTCTCAAGCCGAGCCATGAGGACATGGGCCTGAATTTCATCCTTGAGGCCACTGATAAAACACTCTCGGAAAAAGGCATTAGACATGCCCTCTGTTCTAAAAGCCAGGTGCTCAAAGAAAACTATAAAGTCTTCCACTGTTCATAATTGTTTCAGCTTTTTCAAACAGCCCAAATGGTTGGTGTCAGTGTCAAAGCGTTCATAAATCTCTTCCACAAATTTTGTCCAAGCAATATACTCTTGACGCGATTTTTTTCTCCATTGCCACCATTTACAACATTCTTGATCTAGATGGAGAACACCATATCGGAGTTTGGCCAAGTCATCTATAATGTTGTATAAAGAGAAGTAATGTTCCATTTGGTTTATCCAACCAGTGGGGTTCGAGCCATCAAATTTGGTCACATCCACCCATGGAAGGCGTAGGTCACGTTGAAAGTGATGGTTCTACAAGGTATGTGAATGAGAGGAATGGTCACCTTCAGTATGTGGGGGTGAGGAAGAGGAAGGGTTATCTGTAGGGATATGCAGTTTGGTGCAGAGTGCCCAAAACACTAATTCAAGCTGGGTGGTGAGGTCTTGTTTGATTTCAGCCATTGAGGATTGTATGGTTGTATTGATGGCGACAACATTAGCACTGAGTTGTTTCACTTCTTGTTGGGTCTCAATGAGACCAGATTGCAAGGTGTTGAAGCGAGATTCCAAGTCTTCTCTACGAGTATTGGCCATGAGGATGGGGGAACTGAAAAGGGGCGGGCGAGGTAAAAACAATTTTCCGAAAAAACAATATGGATGAATGTGATAAGGGGGAAAGAGATTAATCCAATGGAATAGGTTTGAAATAATGGGGAAAAAAATTCCAGACTTTTTTTTTTTTTACGGAGTTATACTCCGGTCTGAAGAATATTGTAGAGAGGAAATGCCCAAATTCTTAACCAGAAAGAAATGTGTATTTACTTGGCAACCCGAACACAGTTGTGTGGAAATAGATCTTGTTTGTTTTAATTTGTTTATGTTTTTGTCCCCAAGGGTTAGGTATTCAAGGGTTCTACAGACAAGGGTTTTCCTTGTGCTATAGCTCTCTGATATACGTGCGGGGTCCAACAGTAGTACTCGGCCCAATATCTCAGGGCACTAACTAAGGAGGATAGACCGTACCCTTAGCCGTACTACCCAACTACCCAGGTACTAGAGAGTATTTTCCCGAGTGTTGTTCTCGGTGACACTATAGCAGTTAGGTGGCCGATCGATTTATCTAAAGAGGGCTTCAAGTAATCTAGGTTGATCCATACACAGGTGTTGTCTAATGTGCTACCATTCGAAGGGGTACCAACAACGGTTACAAGGGTGGCCAACAGATGTGCGCTTAAGTACCACTTGTATTTCTTGCGTGTATGAATCCCTCAACTGCGGGTTTATGCGCATAATGACAGATATTTGTGGCTTAAAGACGTCGAAATATGTCTACCCTGAAAAACAAATTTAACCCACACTTTCTGCCGAGGAAAGTGCTCTGATACCACTTGTAATATACCAAATATAAAATCTATGCATAACAAAAATAAAATGCTAGTAAAGGTAGAATAACAACAATATAACCAGAACATTCACCACAATAACATTGAAATGATATAAGAATAACAACAGAAATAGCACTTTGAATCTAAAAGAAATGTTCACGGGCCTCTTTGAGGGGGAAACCTCCAGTTGAGCAGATCTCTATTACAATAATAGCCAAGCTAGGGTACTCATACCCTCGACTCCTATCTATACTAAAAAGAAGCATCTATAGGAATATCCTTCTAGAAGCGGAAGCTTCTATTAGGTCTTCTTAGATCCACCTTATTCTATTTTATTGAAAGGCCTTATTAATATTGACCTTTATTACATCCGAATATATTGTTCTACCTATTTCTGGGTTAGGAACCTAACAAGAAATGTTGATTTCCGTAGGCTGCTCCATACCTAGCCTGCGGGGTTTCTGCAGGATTCTATATAGACAGGGTGCGGCGGCATTCTAAAACTGAGAAAAAGAAAGAAGTTCACGAAATCTCTAGAAGGAATATTCTAGAATATGAGGTGGAATCCATGTGGTTGATATCCTACCCAACTCTTTGATTTGGTGGGATCATATTTATCTCTTTAACCATCTCTCTTTCTCCTATATAATGATGGATTTCTCATGGAAAAGGTTAAGCATTAAGCAAGCAAGAGAAGGTAAGGAATGATTAAGGTTGAATAGGCTGTAAATTGTGTGAGGTACTCTACATCAGATGCTTGAAGGATTCATCTCAGCTTATCAAGTTATTGTGGATCATCTTTCTACAAGCTTGGAGAAAGTTTGTGTGTCAAGAGAAAGGGCCACCGAAAGGGAATTTAGCGACATCAAGGCTGTTTGGTTGTATCTTCCACTTTCTCTTAATATAATACAGTGGAATGTTTCTATCCCATAAAATGGTTCTCATTTTATTACATGATTCCTTGATCACATGTATAAGTCTTCATTGAATATATTATTATTTCTTTCACTTTGGTTTGGTTTGTGCTTCATTGCAGGATCAATAACACAAGAGCACCGGAGCAGAGCAGGGACAAAAAATACATAAGGAAGCAATATTCAAAGGTATTTTACTCATCCTTTCTTTGACAATAGATTCAATGATTAGAGCTTAGGGAAAGCACCATGTCTTGTCTTGTTTTTTTCTAGATCTCGGTGGATCTAGGGAGACTAGTGTATGTCCGCATTTACCGATATATCCAATAACACCTATAGACTCTAATCATTTCTTCCTCATCAAAAGGTTCATAATTCTCAGAGAAAGACTTATGAATTTTGAATGACTCCCTGACTGACACAAAATAAAATTTACACAAGACTTTAGACCCATTTTTATCAGTTACAACTCTTTCTGACTCTGAGTATTGCTCTGCACACCATACTATAACTTTGGGAAACTAAAAAAAAAATTTGATTGCATACAAAATGAGAGAATATTGGAAAAAATCCAAAAATTGAAAACATTTCCCTCTAACGTCAGCTAAGTTACTTCTTAATTGAGAAATAGGGGCAACAATGAATTCAGGGTCACAAGCATTATTATCTCTATCGATTAGAGCTTCTTCATTATTTTATGGGCTTTGTTCAGATGCTTCGAGGACGATGGGATCCATGGAAGAAATAAAATATACATGGTAATGGCGATTATAATGGCGCTAATAATTCTAAATTCATTCGAAGGTGACAGTTGAAACAACTCCAATATTAGTTCCCACTTTGAAAAAGATAAAAATAAATAAAACTCACATCAACTTTATAATATTCAAATTTTCGGAGCGACAGGTCAATGATTTCAATGTAAACCACTTTATTCTCTGTAATCGTCCCCGTTCTAACACCTATTTACTTTCAAAACTCGTGGTTTCCATTTCATAACCACTTTATGGAATTAACCTCTGTGCACTTTCTAGGCCTACAATGCACACCAGTCATTGATCTGTCCCGATCACAACCGTAACCATCGATATTTGATTTATTTCCATCACCTCTATTTTAGAACTCGTTATGGCCAATTTAAACTATTATTTCATATTTAACAACCCTCCAGATGTGTTCCAAATCATTTTTTTCCTCTGCTAAAATTTAAAGCTGATTTTTTTGAACTTATTAGGAAAATGAATATAT
>JZKD02S2171524.1:781793-795661 GCA_000966675.3 Picea glauca
TTTAATTTTCCTGCAAATACAAAGTAGATTTAACTCCTTTGGAGATCCTCAATCACTTATTATATAACAATAAATAAAAAAATGTTACTACAATTATGACCACCATAGAATTGTTCAGATGTTGGAAATTCTAGGTGTGCTCATATTGTTTCTTTTGTCCCATAACTTGGTTTTTTCTTTTATAACTTGAGTTTGATCTCTCTTGGCATTGGAGCGTGTCATGAGTATTACACCTCTTCCATACCACTTCTTGCCCCCATTTTAGATTTTCCTCATGTTCTCTAGTATAATTAATCCCCTTTTGTCACCCTTTGTATATGTTACAATAATATATTTCAAAAAAATGATAGTAAGAGATGTTTAATTTAGAGGATAGGTTGGTTTTCAATTTGAAGTTTTGATTCCTTGTTTATCTGGCCAAGTCTTTGAACTTTTTCTAGCTAGTAATTGTTGTTCACAATAAATTTCTCAAATTTAATAAGAAATATGGATCTCATCTTGTGTTAGCAATGATTTGTCGATTAATTAATATTGCTCCCATTTGGATTCAATTCTTTCCAAATATATTTTTGTGTTCATGCCAATGTTAATGAAAAAAATTGGGGTTACATCCAAGTCCATGAGATTTTGTAGATACCCAAGTGAATATGGAATGGAACCTTCTAAGGAATTCTTATATAGATTCAATGATTCGAGTGCAGTGCAACTTCCAAGTGTTGGTGGAATGACACCGGTTAATATATTGGTAGAAATCTCTATTGCTAAATAATTTTCAAGTTTCTGTTTCTCTAGAGGTAAGGGTGGAATAATTTCCTTTGGTGCTAAAGAAATACTGTACAACAAAGTAATAAATATTACAATAAATATCACAGGAGAGTAATAAATAGCATAGGAGTGTATAGAGGTCATTGGTGTAACAAACCCAACCCCCTATCCACTATTACACTGGTGGGATGTTTGATTTTCATCTTCTTGGAACTTAGGATGAGTATTTAGGTTCATTGGTGCCTATGATTTGCAATTTCTACTCGGAAGTGGTATGTATATCTCATTCATTTCAAATACTCTATTGAATAATTATGGTTATTCTTATACTATGATATCTAGGGGATTACTTATATACAACCACAAAAAACCAAGTTAAAGTATTAGATTAGATGTGTGAATCATATGATATGATGAACTAAAGGGAATCGTATATGCTACATACTTGGGTGTGGTTCATTATATTGAATGAATGGCCCCATAGTGTCCCATAAATGATGGTAATGTAAAAATAAATAAATAAAGGTTCATTATATTGAATGAATGGCCCCATAGTGTCCCATAAATGATGGTAATGTAAAAATAAATAAATAAAAGGAACCTTAAGAAGTCATAAAAAGAAGAAAAAAGACAAGACATACCTAATCTTTGATATTCTAATGTGTAGCATTGCATTGATACAACATCTAGAGCATATACACATGTGAAAATTGCATACTATAGTAAATAAAAACATAATTATATTTAGTTTTTAGTAAAAACCAAGAAATAATTTTAATACATGTCAATAAATCCTAATAGAAATTAAAACCAAAAAGATTGCAAATAGTAAACACCATTGATATTATTTTTTGTAAAATCCATATGAGAGGAGATTAAATAGTCACACACACACACATCTAATATGTGACATCCTAAATAAGATCCTCTTGGTTTCGAGAATAATTTGTTGGAGTCGTCTGATCTTGGAGCAAACCTCCCTCAATCTGAAGGAGCAACAACAAAGTCAACATTGACTATCTTGTTGCTTCGTTGGATGGAGAGAAGTTTTCTCCAAGAATAAACAGTTCCAATATTTTTTTTCTACTAAAAAGGGCCAACCATGTGAAGGTGGAAGCTCCGATGCCACCCCCCCCCTTCACATCACTCTCAATTCCCAAATACCCAATCTATATTCTACTAAAAAATATGCATAATTGATAAAAAGTGATTGTAAAGCTATAAATGAGGTTTATCATTCAAAGGCATATGTCATAAAAAAATAATTTTTATAAATGAGATTTATCATTAAAAATATGTTACAAACATACTAGCTATATAATGTACATCTATATGTCTTATAAAATTATTATACATCCTCAATATTTTTAGTCTTCTTTTGTGTTTTCCAGTTCGTAAGTAATTCACCCATGTCCATGTCTTTGTTTACTAGGTTCTCTTTAGCAGTTGATGTTGCTTCAGTCCTCTCATGCCAAGAACACCTGGTCTCATACCCACAACATGGAGGCTTCTATTAGGGGTCATCACCTACAAAAACAAAAAATATTAAATTTGTATGTCCAATTTTTAAATATCATTGAAGTAGTTCATTAATATTAAAAAAACCTATGGAATGTAATTATTTACCTGTTAGTCCACTTGTCAGCACCATTGGAATGGTTTCCCTATTATACTAATGATCTTTAGGTCGAGGAGGCTGTTGTGAGGGGACATCACCTACAAAAACAAAAAATATTAAATTTATATGGCCAATTTTTAAATATCATTGAAGTAGTTCATTAATATTAAAAAAAAATCTCTGCAATGTAAATATTTACCTGTTGGTCCACTAGTCGACATCATTGGAATGGATTCCATGTTCTCCTGATCATCTTAAAGTCGAGGAGGCTCAACTACGAAATTATCTGTCATTAAATCAACAAAATTTATAAGGAAAAAACGGTAAATGTATAAGTAATAAAAATTAGAAGAACATAATTTATAAGTACGGAATTATTAAGTATATGATTAATATATAGCCATTTTACCGTCATGGTCCTCAGTGACATGAACATCTTGGGGTTGCACCCCACTGGGATGGGGCTCCTAGGGAGCACCATGATCTTCTGTCTGCGCTTCAATATCAACGCTTTGTTTTCCAGTGCTAATGGTTTCATTGATAGTGTTTCTCCCCTGATTAAAAAAAAGCAAGACATTAAAGTTATGGAGGATATCAAAGATTTACATATTTTATAAGTAATGAAATGCTAATGTATACTAATTTTTATTTACCTTATCCCGCAAACTAGATCTTGGGGTATGCCCCATGCTTTTCCTACAATCAACCATGACTTTATAGACGTACTTGTAACCAAGTTGGAGGTATTCCTCTGTGTTTTTAGTTCTGAACTCGTCGTCCTGCATTGCATAAGAGAATGTTTTTTAAATGTTTTGGCTGCAATAAACTGAAGTTGTAAGGAGATACAAATAATATTCTAAATATGTTTGGGTAATTACGATTTGTGACTGTAACCTCGAGTAGCCTCTCTGGCCTAGATTGTGTTGGCCATGTTTGGAAATCCTTTCTTTGGTTACCTTCGAAGTGTCAGGAAACCTATCATCAAAATTTTCAAGTATGTTATATACCACACTTTTATTTAGATCTAAAGAAAATCAAAGGTATTGAAATCAAAATATTGTAATTTGCCTTGGGGTACCAGTTATTTTTTCTCCTGATTTTTTCAATATATTTTATTTTGCATCATCAATGATCTCCTTCCACTCCCTCTATGGAATTGAGGGAGGACGCCCATACCTAGTGTTTCCTTCCAAGCTTCGTCTATAAACATCCCGCGTATATTTTAAATATTCTCTTGTTGCAGAGGTGACCTCTTTTTTATTGAACGTGTCTACTCCAAAGAGGCCTTTGAGATAATCCATAAGTTATTTTTTGAGGATGGAATTCTGGAAATTCCTCCTCATGCATAAGGTTGCCTCAAAAATCAACAAGGCCTTGCTCTCCAGGTGCCTCTAAAAATGGTAATTTCCTACACACAAAAATATATGATCATTAATTTAAAAATAATAATCTAGATGATTTGTGTATGACATGGACAACATGAAACAATTAAAATATGAAAAACTATGTGGGAGTCTTATTTATTTTAATGGAAGTCCGTTATCATCAACCAAAAATGTGCATGGAAGGGTCCTCATGCTAGTCACATGTCTAGCTCCAGGAAATGCAACCAAGTCAACCACATCATCAACCTCATCTCTGTCACCACCTCTAGAGTCTAACCATTGTGGGGATGCCTAGCGGTGCATGTCATGGATCCTATCTAAAATAGGTGTGGAATATGGAGAAGTAAACAATACTCTAGTAGTTGTATGACAACCTATGTCAAGACTCTGTGGCATCTCTGCAGCGCCACTACTACCAACACTGGGTTGAACAGGCTCCAAAAATATCTTTATAAAAAATAAAATGCTTTTTTCGTGAGATAATGTAAAAGTTAAAAAATGGAGTTTCATAATTGAACATATGAGCACATTAAAAAAAACACTTTAAATTCTGGTTATTATCTTATATGTGTTAAGTTGTGACATAGGGAGTTTGATCCTTTCTAGGACGTCAGGAGTTTGATCTATACATTCTAAAAATCTATCAAGTTCCTTGTTCTCTTTAATGATATTTATTTTTATTAATACTGTCAGATTAGGAGATGAATACAACCCCTCCTCATTGGCGAAATCATGATCAACATGGCATGTCGACTACATATAATTTCAACATGAAAATCAATGTTATTTATGTTATATAAACAAATGAAATAATTGATCTCCACACAAATAAAATTATATAAATAAATAATAAAATTCACGTAAAATGAAAGACGAATTTGATAATCAATTACATGTTTTGTGGTTGGCCCTTTTCCACGATCATCCTACCACATTATAATATAATATAATTAGAACCCCCAAATAGTGAGTAGTCCATCCTCAACCTAGTTCCAATTTTTGAATTTTTTTTGTATATTCAAAGTTCTAAACCCTTGCACACACCCCAAAAAAGGAAATTAATCAATGTCTAGAGGGAGTGCCCAACTTGATGAAGTCAAAACGGGTACCAAGTGGAATATTTGACTCTTTCCAGATATGAAATAAGGATAAAGTAAAAATTAGATGTGGAGCATCCCATGTAAAAGGGGTTATAATAATTTCTTAGTAAACATGCTTGAGAAATTCCCTAGATAAGGAGAGGACACATGACATATAAACCATAAGAACATGGTTTAATGTTCATCTTGGAAGGAACACTCCACCTTATAAGGCAATACAAAATGATTGTATGGCATGATCAAGGATTATGTATGAAAACAAAGAGGATTGCTCCACTATCTCTAGGTTTGGATTCTTATTTTAAGGAAGGAACATGTTAGAAGAGAATGGTTTTAGGAAGCACTTCAAAGGAGAGCGACGTGTGGCAACAAAGACTTTGTCAAAACCTACTTTGAGAATCTTTCCACCTTTATTGAGGAGTGCCCAACTTTGAGGGGGTTTTCTTGGAGTTAATTGTGGATCTTGAAGAAGTTAAATAATATTTTATTTTATTATGATACAGTGCACATTCACTCCTCTTTATTTCAATTTTACATATAATTTTATGTCTATGATTGTTTTCCTTAATCATTCCAATGACTAGGCAAGTGCCCTTGGTATTTTTCTTAATCCATAGTTACGGGACATCCTTGAAGAGATTATTCCATCTTATTATGTGATCATGATCACAAAAGGGGGAAATAGGAATGTTTCTCTTCATTTGAGCCAACCCCTCTCCTCTTGAATCGTTCGAATCCCTTGTAGGATTCAATAGCCTCTCAATTGTGAAATTAATAAAGGTGAAACTCTATGTGTATCTCAATAAACATCGAGGGAATGACTATGTTAAAGATCTAAGAGTAATCCCATCAACAAAATTTATATGCACAAAGGATATCGAATCCAAAGACAATATGACCTCATCATCCCTATGTTTCCTTGGCCTACCCAATGATATGATTTCTCTCTTCCACTATTGTCTTCCTTCTCCCATAATAAAATTAGGTTGGTGTGATCCATATTTATAAAATTTGGATCTCAATGAAAAAAAATCATGTTGGTAAGGAAGGCATGATGACCTTCTTCAGATTGATAAAAATGGAATTCTAAAGGGGGTTGAGATTCTTTGTGAAGTAGACCCTTCCTAAATTAATTAACATGACGGAAGAATTCTCACTGTGCCTAGACATTATGCATGCTAACAACCACCCTCCCAAACACAGGTGAGAAAACATCATCAACTCGATTCATTGGATTTATTTACAATGTGAAGGTTTTCCAAATCAATTTGGATAATAATGAAAATTGAATGATGGTAACAACCACTCACCATTCTCAAGTGTGCTCACAATTTTCCCTCTAGATCAGTCTCCTCTTCCCTCTGTGACTTATTTCTCCTCCGATGTCATGCCCTAGATCTCCTTCTTCGACATTCCCTCGCGTAGATCTCAGGGTTTGGGAAGCTACTCGCCGTGTGATCTCCTTGGATATCCTATTCTTTACTCCTCATCTCTCCTCATCTGATCTCCTTGTGTGGTTTCCTCATGGTTTTCTCTCCTCACGCATCCACAGGTTTGAAATGTAATTAATTTTTTTTGGCTTGGATTATTATATATAATTAATATATATTATAATTATATATATTTAATAATTATTATATTATATGATAGGGGTTAATGTGTTAATAATAACCTAACCTAGACCTTGAATATACACCCCCTAACCTTCTAAATCATCAACCCATAACCCATAACCCTTCTAAAGATGAAATGTGATTTATTCCCATTTCTTTGCATGTCAAAGTGAATAAATTCAACCAAGCCCGGGTAAACAATGGGAGTAACTATGACTATCTTAATGTATCCAGATGCCTCATCATCTAATTAGTGACATGCATGAATGGATCATTAACGAGATTCTCCACTGTCCCTAACTACTATATTCTATAGAAACCACATCCAAGGGAATGGACTTAGTAGAATTAGCAGGGAAAGAAGACCCTCATGTTGAGCTTGACTCTAGTCCTAGCCCATTCATAGTTTGGGAAAATTAGGGCATAGTTTGGGAAAATTAGACCATAGCATTTGTCTTTGGGAGTCAAATTGATTATGGAAACAAGTGGGTGTGTGAGTCAAATTTGAGTCCAAAAACACTCCCATATCGTTAAGGCATATGAATAGTCTATCTACGATCATGATGGTATAAAAATGAACGAGATTCTTTTGGTTTCAAGAATAATTTATCCTCTACTGAACAAGGCCAACCACGTGAAGGTCGAAGCTCATATGGACCCTCCCCTCCTCCTCACATCACTCTCAATTCCCCAATACCCAATCTATAAAATAGAAAATAATCGAAAGCAACCTAGTAAGATTCATGCATAGAAACTACAAAAACAAAAATTGAAGGTAAATGAAATTATGTGTTTGTAAATGATATTGTTAGTTTACCACGTACTTTAATATATTGGCGACTATTTTCAGGTTTCACATAATAATTAAACAAAATGTAACATAGGATATAAAAGCGTCACATGAAACTTAAAAACATGTAATTAACACATGACACAAGTAAATTATTTTAAGAGAATAATTCATACAAATTAAAATATATAGTCATGTACCTGATCCAACTCAACATATGTATAGTCATCCTTATTCTATATCTTCTTCTTCATATAACTCGACATCTATATCATCATCCAGTTCAGAAACGATGTTGAAAGGATTAACGATATCATCATCATCATCAATGTTATTTTCAATCATATTTTCATCTACATCATCATCAAGAACTACATTGTCTCCTACACCTTGTTCATGATCTTCTTCATCTTCTTCATCTGTCGACCCTGCATGATATTTTGACTCTGTCTGATATGGAGAATCATCTTCTTATTCAATGTCATCTTCTTCATGTACATGAGTATACTTAATTGGCCTTCCTCTTGGATCATATCTAACAACAAATGACCAATCCCTCTCACCTGAAACATTTGAGTAAAATACATGTTCACATTAGCTTGGAAAAACATAGAGATCATGTCCTCTTTCAAACACTATTTTTTTAGTCATCGGAAATCCATTAGCATGTTGAATAACAATTATTTCCTCATCGCGTTCATGCATTCATAACCTATACCATTTGACATCGAACAAGTCTAATTTGAAGGAATTAAAGTCACACTCAAGTATATCATTCAAATAACCATAGTATATATTTTCATATTCTAGGGGATATATATCACTCCTAGAGGAAACATTAGTGACCTAGAATACTTCAGTTATCCCACTATCAAAAATTTTCCTGGTTTCATCCAACTGTTTGATGCAAAATTTATGACCACTGCACCACAAAGCCTTGTGGTGTTTCAACTGCAATATGCCATATATGTAAAAGATGCATTTTCAATTAATAAATCAATATATTTATATAGATTGGAAAGTATCTGAAAAAGATATAAGTACACATATAGTCACATTAATATAATATAAAATAATTGAATGAAACAGGTGAATTTTCTTGCTTGTCCATCTTTCAAACCATATGCTAAATAAATTTCCTTTTGCGTAACATTGGCATCTCTGTTACAAAGAGCTTATCTAACCAATTCATAAATTTGTTGCCATGATAACCTACCTCCATGATGTTGTTTACATCTTTCAATCCATACATTCATCCAGTCAATATTGTTTGCAATGTATAAATACAACGCATCCCAATCTTGAGCAACTGAAATAACATATATTAATATATTAATGAGTATGATCATATACAAAAAAAATAAAAATTATATGTATTAATATAAATCTCCTCAATTATTAATATATTACCTCTCATTTTTTTCATTCTACCTTTCCCCAACAGGTGCTCCTGATCTTCAAAGTTTTTGATGGAGTTCACATCCCAAATGTGATCCACTGTATGCATAGTTAGCGCTGCTAATTTAGGAAGATACAGACTAATATACACCATAAATTGATATACCATATAACCATCATGACATTCTATTTTTCTAAGCAAATCCTTCAATGATTTCAAGTTCCTCTCCACCATCCACATTGACCTTGTGTGTAGAGGTCCACAAATTTCAATATCCTCAACTTGGTGTATGAGATAGTGTTCTTGTGTATTGAAAAATGTTGGAGGCATATACTTTTGCATTTCACACATTATCCAAGGAATTTCTCTCTTCCAATACTTTATATCATATTCATGGATTTCTTTCAATGACAACCATCTACATGAGATCATGACACAAGAAAATAACATGTTTCAACATAACATAATATAATATATTACATTACAAGTAAAACACATGTCATTAAGTACAACAACAAATTGAAAGAACATTTTGCATATAAATCACAACTACTTACCTCATGTATTTGCCAAGATCATATATAACTTGTTTGACGTTGTTGTCAAAGTCATTTGGGAGAGATAGTGATAGAACATACTGTAACAAAAAAAATGAATTGTTATTTGTTTCGACCAAAGTAGACAAAGAAAAATAAAAAAAAACTTAAAATATGTATAAGGCCAATATATTTAAATATGTATACCGAAATTATTACCTTAATGAAGGTATGCTAATCATGTGTTTTTACACCACCAAATTCACCTTTCTTCGTAAAGATATTATTTATGTTCAAAGAAAAACCCGTGGGAAATTTAATTCTTTGAATGACCTCTTTTACATCATTGCTTTGTTTCTTTGTTAATAACCATGGAAGGTTATTTCGGTCTAGTTGATATCTATTTGATCGGATCACACTTCACATTGTATGATTGGCTTCCTAAATGTTAGTACAAACTTTGACAATTTTTTCTTTATCCCTCCTACCATCTATGATTTTCCATAACATTTTCGTCACATTCTTCCCGATATTTATTGTATAAAAAAAAATGAACTATTTTTAGCTCATGATAGTATGGAAACCTCATGAATTGAGTGGGATAACATTTCATTCCTCATGGAAGCCCATTATTAATACCTTCATGATGGTAGCCTTCATGAAGCATAAAAGAAATCACAAAAATAATTATCAAATACGGTAAAATAAATTCAATGATTAAAATAAACATTCAAAACATTACATATACAATACATAAATAAATTGTGTACCTTGACAATTTCTATTATATTCCAACCTCCATAGGTAAGGTGTCTTTCTTTGTGGTTTTAAATAGTCTCTTCTTTCCCATTGCAAAGATGTTTTTCAGTAGTACGATACCTATGGTTCTTAGGGAGGAGGTTCCTATACTCATCAAACACCACCTTTCCTAAAAAAATTGAATGTTGATACTTCATCTTAGGACCACAAACTGGACATGCAAATTTACTGGTGCAGACCCTGACCCTCGGGCCAAGATTTGCACAGGATCATTCTAAATTTGCCCTAAATCAAATTGACTTTTCGATTCCTCCATAGGGAATCCCACACACACACCACAATGTTTTCCATAGGTCCTTATAGGTATGCCTGCATGATCAAACATAAGGCATCAACCCAAATCTCCTGACAAACAATATGATCGTGCCCTTTTCTGAATCGGGATTTCGGGTTTCGTGATATCGTGATTCTTGTTGTCGAGTTTCTTGTCTCTTCAACCTCCGAAACCTGAAATGCCGAATTGCCGAAATATTTGGCCACGTCCTCCTCCACAACTGTGTCATGTTTCATGACTTTTGGAATTTCGGTGCAAAGGACCGCGATTCCTTGTCTTTGAAAACACTGAAATGTCGAATCCCGATACATTCAGCAAAGGCTAGCTCCCCAATGGTTATGAACGGGACTCTTTCGCCGATTCAGAGTTTTAGACTTCACAATTTCATGAATCCTGATGCAAGGATTCTCGATTCTCCAACCTTCGAAACCATGAAATGGTCAACGGAAATTGACACTACCTGGCAATGAGTATGTGCCACCCATCTTCTCAGCTGTCCTGTGTCTCTTTCATGGATTCCTGCCACCTGTCACTCTTCCCAATTTTCAGGACTTGAACAAGTCTTCGATTTCCATTCCCTTACCACTTCAAAATCCCAAATTCTGAAATGGCACCTTCTACGGAATCAATGGCTAACAACCTCCCTTTAGATCTGACAGCCCATGTTACTTTGGGCTTCCAGGTACCAGGATTTCGAGACTCTCGATTCCAAACCACTATATTCTCGGGTTCCCAAACCTCGAAACACCGAAATGCTGAAACACCACTTCACCAATACTTCACGTTTCATGACTTCAGTGTTTCTTCTGTGAAGTGCCCCAAATCCTTGTCAACGGGAATGCTAAAACCCTGATCCCCGAAATGCCGAAATGCCACTTCAAGGATATTTCGGGTTTCACAAATTCAGGGTTTTGAATGCAAAGGCCCCTGTCTCCTTGTCATCAGGATTCCCGGTATTCCAAATCCCGAATTACCGAAATCTTGAAATTCCACACTCAACAATCCTTTTCGCAGTACAAGAATTAGAGTGACCAAGGATTTTGTCTTACACTCCGGACTTACAAATTCTGAATCCCCAAAATGATCTGACACTCAAAATAGATCACGATCAACGGTCCATGTTGATTCATGATACCAAAGTGATGGGTTCACCCAACTTCTAACCACCTTCCAGCTTCACTAGATCCTACCGTCCTCACAACTTCGTGAGTTCTCCACGGAGAATTTCAACCGTCTGATTCACTCCTCAATGAATCTCTGTGAAACGAGGCAATGTTCTTTCACCAAGACTTAACCTTCTATGCACTAATTCATCTCCCCGTCTTCCTTTGAATACTTCAAAGGCATTGACCCTCCTGAGCTTTTTATTTCAACCTCAAGTCTTGAAAGGACTCCTGCACGCACTCTTTGCGGTACTCTTTCAAATACTTATGTGTATTTGATTCTTCGACTCCGTGAACTCTTGGAAACAATATTCTTTTACTCTACAACCTTAGTTGATAAATTCTAAGGCTTCAACTAGCCTGCGCACACCTTGTACGGATTTTGTGCTTCACCTGCACTTCTGCAGGAAATGAGAACAATAGTATCTCTCCTGAGCTTTCTGAGATAAAACTCAAACTTTTGTCAACGCACACCTTGAGGACGTTTCACTGCACTCCTTGTAGGAACTCTCAGGATGAGAAACAATTGAAACTCATTCTTGTCCTCTTTCAGACTCATATACTTACCATGAAATCACACATTCAACACAGCATTGAAACAAATGCATAATAGAGAGAATAAAACAATTGTAAGCATACCATTCAGCATATGTAAACAACAAACATCATAACACCATGAAATCTAAATCAAAGCTTCATATATTAACTCAAGTGCTCCTGTACATGGGTTCTTCTCTACAACTCTCTTCTTCTTCTTTATGCTAATGATACAATAATACAAGAGTGAGGGTGTCTATATTCGTTTTCCCTCCTACACTCTAAACTTTCTAATCTCTTAATTCCAATCTACCTACTTTCACTAACAGACTTAAATGGCTATTACAATTTGACAGATGGGAGTAATCTCCCCAGATATGTTCATATCTCCTAGTTTTAAATGCAAAGTACACCTTCTTCCTAACTATTACATTAATTCTTTTAAGTTCAAAATTCAAAACATTGTTCATAAAAACGTGCTCTTTTTCCATCTGCGCATCCAACTGCTCCTTTGGCTAGGTGCATGCTTTTGGCTTTGTATGATGCTCCTGCATCATACTCCCTTGCTTGAAAATTTTCATGAACTCATGTTCATGAGCTCTTGCATGGTCTGTCCATGCTTATGAATTTTTTCTTCATCTTCCCAACTAGCATATTCAACTGGATGTCCCTTCCATTTGACTAAGTAATCAAAATACTCTTTTCTCCTGGTCTTTCTGCTAATCCTCTGGTCAATTATGCTTTCCATATGTGGATTTTCAGCTATAGTAATTTTTTTTGTCCATTGAACTTCTTTCTGTTCATCTTCTACTCCTGCTTCTTCATCTCTGTAAGGGTACAAATCCACAACATTGAATATCGGTGAGATTTCGACCCTATCGGGTAATTCAATCTCATATGCGTTTGCCCCAAATTTCCTTCTGAACTTGCACAATCCAATCTTTTTCATCTTTAGTTTGTTATATGTTCCCCTTGGGAACCTTTCCTTCCTCAGATCTTCAAGAATCAGATCACCAACTTCAAATTGAAGTTCTCGCCTGTGTTGATCTGCTCTACACTTGTATTCTTGATTTGAACTTTGCAATCGCTCTTTGACTCGGCTATGAAGCTCCTTCATTTCTTATGCAAAATTCTCTACACTAGCACTCCTGAATTCATTTTGTTCTAAATCTTTCAATTCAGAAACTCCCCTTGGTTGCATTCCATATACAATATGGAATGGACTCTGCCTTGTGCTTTTGTTAAGTGAATCATTATAAGTGAATTCCACCTGTGGTAGAATGTGATCCCATTGACTATGGTGTTCAGTCACTAAGCTCCTCAGCAAATCTCCCAAGCTTATGTTCACGACTTCTGTCTACCCATCCATCTAAGGATGATATGTTGAGCTAAAAGACAAACTTGTCCCCAACTTCTTCCATAAGTTCCTCCAAAAATTCCCTATGAACTTGGTATCTCGATCAGAAATGATACTCCTTGGCAAGCTATGAAGTCTGACAACTTCCTTGAAAAATAGGTTTGCAATATGAGTTGCATCGCTGGTTTTCTGCCATGGTATGAAATGTGCCATCTTTGAAAATTTGTTGACTACCACAAAGATTGAATCATAGCCTCTCTGTGTTCTTGGAAGTCCCAATATAAAATCAATGCTCACTACATCCCATGGCTTTTTTGGTATGGGTAATGGTTGATCTAACCCTGTGTTATGCCTTTTCCCTTTTGTGTGTTGACAAATCCTGCATCTCTCCACAAAGTTCTTAACATCTGTCCTCATCCCTGGCCAAAAATATGAGCCATTCAACTTTGAGAACATCTTATCATGACTGAAGTGTCTGGCCAATCCTCCACTATGTTTTTCCTTCAAAAAAT
>JZKD02S2171524.1:795746-814988 GCA_000966675.3 Picea glauca
TTGCTGCTGCTGCTCCTTCCAAAAGCTTCCCTGCAATCAAGACAAGACTATGTATGCATGCTACTGATCTATTATAGGGTTAGAGATAAAACACAAATCAAATAACATAGACAAGCCTCATGTATTCGGGACGGGAAAAGTATATTTTTCATTAACTTCAATATGAACCAACTTACAATGATTTCTGAGGCCGGTCACCGTTCCATGATCCTGATCCTGGGCTCTTCCTCTTCTTTTTGTCCTCCAACTGCTGCTTCTTGAGTTTCTCCTAAAGCTTGAGGCAAGGATAAAGGGTTGGGATAAAACTGGCTTGGCAATTTGGCAGAGTTCCTTTGCTATGATTTTTTCCCCCTTGAATAGTACCCCTACCCCTCCTTTTATAGGCTAGAAGGAGCTAGGGTTTTAGGCGAACTCTCGGCCATGCATGGTGAAGAGTTCCAGTTAACTGACAAAAAGCCTCGTGTCGCGGTGGAAACTTTCCTGATTTCTTGCTTTGTTAGGTACCCGCGGGCTATAGTGGGTTAGCCCGCGGATACCCGCGTGCAGTAGAAGGACAACAATCAGTCGCCCACGCCCAGTGAGAAGTTAGGGCGCGGGTTGCTTGTTTTAAGTGGTTTTTTGAGGATTTGTTCAGCATGGCTTTGGCTAGGAAGAGGCATGAGTTGGACTAATGCCAGGTAAACCTGTATGGTGCATTTTAGGGTTATAACAATTAATCAGAAATTTCTCTTGCTTTAATCTCCTCATCACTGCAGCTAAATGCTTTAAGTGCTCTACTTCCGTCTTGCTGAAAATTAATATATCATCAAGATATACAATGACAAATTTCCCAATGAAATCCTTCAAGACTTCGTTCATCAACCTCATGAAAGTACTGTGTGCATTTGTTAAGCCAAATGGCATGAAAATCCATTCATACAGCCCCTCATTCATCTTGAATGTTGTCTTCCATTCATCACCTTCTCTCGTTAGAATCTGATGATACCCGCTTTTCAAATCAATTTTTGAAAAAAATCTTGCTCCACTCAAGAAATCCATCAAGTCGTCCATCCTTGGCAATGGAAATCTATATCTGATGGTAATATTATTGATTTCCCTTGAATCTGTACACATTCTCCAGCCTCCATCTTTCTTTGGGCTGAGCACTATTGGAACAATGCATGGACTCAAGCTTTCTCTAATCAATCCTTTGTCCATTAAGTCCTGTACCTGTCTCTTAACTTCTTCATTTTTCTACAACGTCAATCTGTACACGGATTTGTTTGGTAAACTAGCTCCAGGTATAAGATCTATGTGATGTCTTATACTCCTAATAGGTGGCAACGAACAAGGTAGTTCATCCACTACTATATCGGCAAACTCTTCCAGTAACTCCTAGATTTCTTCTGGTAAATCATCTATCCTCGTATTGGTCAAAACAATTATGGGCTTCCTGACCACAATAAATTGTGTGTCTTCCTTCTTCTTAACCTCATTAAGAAGTTCCTTCCCACTCATGAGAAGTACAGTGTTGCTCATTTATGTTTTCACCTCTTTATCCTTAATCGGCAGCAACATGTGAGCCCTACTATTCTTCTCCAGGGTGTACGTGTTCTTTCTCCCATCTTGAATCACGTTCCTATCATATTTCCATGGTCTACCCAACAATAGATGACAAAAATCCATGGGAATGACATCACATAATATTTCATCCTTATATCCTCCTATTTTAAATTCAACTAAACACTGTTTAGTAACATTTACCTAATGTCCTTTTTGTAGCCATGAAACTCTGTATGGGCTTGGATGTACAACAATCTCTAGCTCCAGCTTTTCTACCATCTCTGTAGATACAAGATTGTTTGTGCTACCGCTGTCCACTATGACTTTGCATACCCTGTCTTTGGTTTTGCAAGCAGTCTGAAGCAGACTGCTTCTTTGGGCTGGGTTCTCTGCCTCCTTCTCTGGCTTCAAGAGAACTTTCCTCATCATTAAGGATCTTATGCCCTCAGCATCTTCTGTCTCCACATTCCGTCCTTGAGCTTCGGCAATGTGAGTTTCACCACCATCTTTTTTCTTATATGGACACTCATAGGATTTATGTCTGATCTTTCCATAGCCAAAGAATTTTACTTCACCACCTCTTCCTCTTCCTCTTCCTCTAGCTCGAGGAAAAGTATTTCTATTGGCATACTTCCCTCTCTGTGAGCTTCCTCCTCTCTCATGTTGAGTTTGAGGTTTCTTTCCCTCTTCTTTAGATTTATGAGTTTTGTCTTGGGAAATTGTTTTGCCTTTGGCTTGACTTCTACCTCGACGTCTTTGACCTTGTTTCCATCTCAGCTTCTCTTCATCTTTTAGAGCTATATGATAAGAATATTACACATTTCAAATGATCATCATGCTCATCTCATCTTGGATGTCATATCGCAGACCATTCATGTACCTGGCAACTTTTTCATCATCGCTTTCCCGATGACCTACTCTGATGTTTATCTTGTAGAACTCTTCAGTGTATTCTTTCACTGACATCAACTTCTATCTCAAATTTTGCATCCTCTGAAATAGAGTGATTTGATAATCCTTGGGTATAAATTTGGCTTTCATCTTTGTAACCATTCTATCCTAGATCTTGATTTTTTGCTTGCCCTTGCAGCATCTGTCAGCTTGTAGTTCATCCCACCATAGTGTTGCATGCCCTTTAAGTCTAGTAATGACATGTTTTACTTTCTTGTCTTCCTCGACATCCTCATAGTTGAAGTGTTTATCTAGATCTCTAATCCAGTCTAGAAGCTCTTCAACATCTAGGTTTCCCTCATACACTGGAATGTCCATTTTTTCTCTAGCACCTATCCTTGCAACAACCCTGAATAAGAGTTCATCCACAACATCTTCGACTGCAACTTCTTCTTCTTCATTTCCAAATTCATTTTCATTTTCAGTCTCACTGATATACCCAACATCAACTGTGTGCCTCTGTGCTGTCTCCATGGAATCAAGCCTGGCACGTAACTCACACATTTCTCTTTCTCTTGCTGGATCAGGCATTAGCATTGGCCTGTCTCTTCTTCTCGGCGGCATGGTTGTAAAATGTTCCTCTTTTCTCTGCTACAGAAAGCAAAGAACTTGTTCTGAGCTCTGATACCACAAATGGTGCAGACCCCAACCCTCAGGCCAAGATCCACGCAGGATTATTCTAAATCTACCCTAAATCAAATTGACTTTTCGATTCCTCCACAGGGAATCACACAGACACACCATAGTGTTTTCCATAGGTCCTTATAGGTATGACCATCTGATCAAATACAAGGCATCAACCCAAATCTTCTAACCAACAATATGATCGTGCCCTTTTCCGAATCGAGATTTCGGGTTTTGCGATATCGGGATTCCTTTTGTCGAGTTTCTTGTCTCTTCAACCTCCGAAACCTGAAATGTCGAATTGCTGAAATCTTTGGCCGCATCCTCCTCCACAACTGCATTGCGTTTAGCGACTTCAGGAATTTCGGTGCAAAGGACCCCGATTCCTTGTCTTCAAAAACACGAAAATGTCGAATCCCGATATGTTCAGCAAAGGCTATCCCCCTAATGGTTATGAACGTGACTCTTTCACCGATTTAGAGTTTCAGACTTCGCAATTTCATGAATATTGATGCAAGGCTTCTCGACTCTCCAACCTTTGAAACCCCAAAACGGTCAATGGAAATTGACACTACCTGGAAACGAGTATGCACCACCTATATTCTCAGTTGTCCTGTGTCTCTATCATGGATTCCTGCCACCTGTCACTCTTCCCAGTTTTCGGGACTTGAACAAGTCTTCGATTTTCGTTCCCTTACCACTTCGAAATCCCAAATTTTGAAATGGCACCTTCTACGGAATCAACAACTAATAGACTCCCTTTAGATCTGACGACCCATGTTATTTCGGGCTTCCAGGTACCGGGAGTTTGAGACTCTCGATTCCAAACCACTGTCTTCTTGGGTTCCCGAACCCCAAAACATCGAAATGTTGAAACGCCACTTCACCAATACTTCGCATTTCATGACTTCGGGGTTTCTTATGTGAAGTGCCCAGAATCCTTGTCAACAGGAATGTCGAAACCCCGATCCCCGAAATGCTGAAATGCCACTTCAAGGATATTCCAGGTTTCACAACTTCAAGGTTTTGACTGCAAAGGCCCCTAGCTCCTTGTCATCAGGATTCCTAGTATTATGAATCCCAAATTATCGAAATCCTGAAATTCCACACTTAACAATCCTTTTCGCGATCTGGGAGTTACAGTGACCATGGATTTTGGATTACACTCTAGAATTATGAATTACGAATCCCTGAAATGATCTGACACTCAAAACAAATCACGATCAATGGTCCACGTTGATTCCTGATACCAAAGTGATGGGTTCACCCAACTTCTAACTACCTTGCAGCTTCACTGGATCCTACGGTTCTCGCAACTTCATGAGTTCTCCATGAAGAATTTCAATCTTCCGATTCACTCCTCAATGAATCTTTATTAAATGAGTCAATGTTCTTTCACTGGGTGTTAACCTTCTGCACACTAATTTAGCTCCCCGTCTTCCTTTGAATACTTCAAAGGCGTTAACCCTCCTGAGCTTTCTATTTCAACCTCAAGTCTCAATAGGACTCCTACACGCACTCTTTACGACACTCTTTCAAATACTTCTGTGTATTTGATTCTTTGACTCTATGCACTCTCAGCAATAGCAGTCTTTCACTCTTCAACCTTCGTTGATAAATTCTAAGGCTTCAACTAGCCTATGCACACCTTGCATGGCTTCGGTGCTCCACTTGCACTTCTGCGGGAAATGAGAACAACGGTATCTCTCCTGAGATTTCTAAGATAAAACTCAGACTTTTGTCAACGCACACCTTGTGGATGTTTCACTGAACTCCTTGCAGGAACTCTCAGGATGAGAAACAATTGAAACTCATTCTTCTCCTCTTTTAGACTTCATATACTTAACATGAAATCACACATTCAACACAGCATTGAAACAAATGCATAACAGAGAGAATAAAACAACTATAAGCATACCATTCAACATATGTAAACATCAAACATCATAACACCATGAAATCTAAATCAAAGCTTCATATATTAACTCAAGTGCTCCTATACATGGGTTCTTCTCTACAGCTCTCTGCTACAAATCTCTTCTTCTTCTTTATGCTAATGATACAATAATACAAGAGTGAGGGTGTCTATATCTATTTTCCCTCCTACACTCTAAACTGTCTAATCTCTTAATTCCAATCTACCTACTTTCACTAATAGACTTAAATGCCTATTACAATTTGACAGATGGGAGTAATCCCCCTAGATCTGTTCATATCTCCTAGTTTTAAATGCAAAGTACGCCTTCTTCATAACTATTACATTAATGCTTTTAAGTTCAAAATTCAAAACATTGTTCATAAAAACGTGCTCTTTTTCCATCTGCGCATCCAGCTGCTCCTTTGTCTAGGTGCGTGCTTTTGGATTTCTACGATGCTCCTGCATCATTTACCCTTTGTCTGAAGACCTACAATAGGTGGATTAATTTCAATTACACGATGAGATTATTTAAAAATTAAACATGAAACATGATATATTTAATAAATTATATAGTATTAAAGAGAAATAGAATTCCACATGCCACAAAAATGTGTTAGTCCTGGGGCATCATGAATTGTCCATAAAAGTGTTCCACGGAATTTAAATTTATTCTCCCCGATTGGTTTATAGATGTCATACATAGTGATGCCATCTCATAACTTTAGTAGTGCATCAATAAGAGGCTCAATATATACATTCATATATTTAACTTGGTACTTACCTAATTGTTTGAAATTACACATAATTACTATAACCATGATATGTATATATAATTAAATAAATAAACAAAATATATTATGCAAAAAACGAAACAAATGAAAATGTTACATTCAAAAAATAAATGTAAACAAATACCTGGAACAATCATTGTCAACATTATGTCCTCCCTCTTTATTGAAATCCAAGGAGGAATGTTATTGTTCATAACAAAAATAGGCCACACTGAGTAAATAGACCTAAGCTCTCTGAATGGATTGACACCATCATATGCCAATGAAAGCCTAACATTACAAGGTTCATCTTTGAAATATGCCCATTTTCCCTCAATTTCCCTAAATGCATAACCATCGGCATGAATTCTAAGAACACCATATCCACTTTTGTTACATGCATGGTAATCCATAAATTGTGCTATGCTTTCACACCTAAACAATCACTGCAAACGTGGAATTATTGGAATATGACGAAGAACCTTTCAGGGCACCCTTTTTGTTACTTGAGCGTTTTGATATATACTGATAATACATTGAGAGCATTATTTTTTCGAAGCATGTTGTCCATAATATATAATATGATCATTAGGAAATGCATCTTGTAATGACCATCGTCCTTACAACTACATGCGATGCAAAGCAAATGCATTTTTTTTTAAGTAGGAAGGAAACAATGACAACAATTAATCAACACAACTTGATGATGAACACAACACACATAAATCAGGAAACAAGCAACAACGACCCAACATACTAGCACATCATGCAACTAGACGAAACTTGCGATAATCAAATAGACAAATAAAAATGGCTACCCACCCGACACAAGAAATAGAACGCCTACAAGCTAAAGGGAAACATCAACAATCCCGTCAAAGTGGCTTCTACGACCAGTAACTAAAAACCTCTATGGAGAGAAAAGCCAATCACATTAAGGCGTTACAGAACCAAGTACCCACCTTAATTACAATGAACAATACCCCCACATCGGGAAGCACAAGACTCTATCCAGGTTATCATTCACATCTATCAATTAGGCTGCGCAATGATCCCTGCACCAGGAATCATGTCATCGCAAGGAGATAGGCGTGACAGTAATCATGACACAACATAACATATCTAGACCTTTAACCAAGAAAAATCCCTCGTGCTAGGAGACCAAATTATTTGTCAATAAGTACACAAAGACTATACCCAAGAACCCAATCAACAAGTCAACAAGATACAAGGTGACATCATTCAAATTTAATTTGCACAACTAACCGAAGGATTTCCTGTTTCCTAAAAGGAAAACATATGTGGTGTAACAACTATGACCAACCACCATTAAAATTCAACTTGAAGCATAAAACATATATTAACCCACTAACATAGGAACATATAACCAATTAATGGCACATAGCTCAGGTGATTAATTAATGTAACCAATCACAATTTATTATTCAATTTGTAACATATTGATGTGTGTGTTTTCCCTTCCATTCAATTGTTTATTTAATCAATAAATCAACTACATTTTTAACCTTTCCAGGTCAATATTAAACAAGGAACAATCTCTTCCTTACCTTCTAGTTTTAAAATTTAGTCCTCTGAAACATTAAAGGAACCAAGCATCTTAAATGAATAAATTATCGTTTAATATTAATAAAAATGATCTAATATGACAGTGCTCCCTACCAACCTTGACATTTAAACCATTACAACATATAACACCTATAATAGATTTGCATATCGTGCAACTTACCTTATCCAATTGTACCATATATACAGGTGATCTATCGACAAAGAATAAAAACAATCGTGTCTCAAACTTAATTAACAATAAAGGTCATGTTATCCTAAGAATGGATTTAAATGACTTTTCATTGAAAATTGTAAACATATATGGATACTGCATTAGTTATGGAATCATTAAATTGAAATTAAATCATAAGGGTAAAGTAAACGTTCTAACTGTCCACTCGAATTGTTGTTATAAATTATTACTATTAGAAATAATGCTTAAAATAAAGCGTTGCACAATATCTTATCCTAGAAGCAGTGGCAGCAAGGAGGCGCTGGCATGCAATAATTAAGGGTATAAATACTATCGACCTATCTCTATAGATCAATTAAGTGTAAGCGCAATCTTGCCAATTTAGCTATCATGGTAAATAACTCTTTTAAATGCCAAAGATGTTTTAGTGGGTTTGGGAAACAAAATTTGAGTTTAACTAATCGAAAGGAATCCACGAGGCAGTCCTGTACTTAACGGTAACTGGAATTGAATATATAACTTAAAGGAATAGACTGTAGGAAAAAACTCTTTAAATCTTCGGTTGTTCGGTAAATCTAGTAGCACCAAAATTAGCCCGAAATTACAGAAGTAACAATTATCTGAGTGAGAGAATAGAATTCACTGCGTTATTATTGCACTACAGAAATGGATAGTAATAAATCTCTTTGTAGTTTTTAAATTAATATTTATATAGCATTATAATCTCGGTGTATTAAAAACTAGAAATCAAAGGCAATAAAATCTCTGTGTAGTAATAACTGCAATTTAATTAGCTATAAATTTTCTCGGTAGTAATAAATAAATTCAAATGGAAATAAAATTTTGTTTAGTAATAATTGCAATTCAATTAGCTATAAATTTACAGTGTGGTAATAATTAAATTCAAATGGCATAAAATTTTTAGTAATAATTGAATTTCAATTAGCAATAAAGTTTATGTGTGGTAATAATTAAATTCAATGGCAATAAAAATATGTGTAGTATTAATTGAATTTCAATTGTGATTTGCTACCAACAAAATCGTTGTCCTTACGCACTGTTGTGGATAACACAGTTTAAACGCTTTATGAAGGGCCCTGTAATACTTTTTTGATTTTAACCCTATTTGTGAGCTGGCATGACTTGCATTACCTCTTATGCTATTATTTAAAATATTGCCACACTGTCTTCTGCAGTGAAAAAATCCTCTCGGTCTTACATGTATTTTTTTATATGAAGGGATTGATTGATGGAGGCAATGAGCTTTCCTCTCCACTGTTTGTTTTTCTTTGAGAGACACCACATTCTTCTAAAGCCATTAATTTACTAAAATGTAGAGCATCTATGGAAATATAATAAAACCATACTATTCAATCAGGTACTAAACTAAATTGAATAGATTCACAATTGGAAATGAGATTCAAGGGTTATTAGAATCTTGTTCTTACTCTGTAGTGAATAGGTACAGTAAGCATAGTAAATAAATCACCTGATTTCCATGATCATCATGAGGAAGCATAGTAATAAATATATATATATATATAGTAACCACAAAATTCATTCACACAGAATGTAAAAATACAGTAAATAAGCGCAACGAATCATGCCCAATAAATTTTTGGGTGGGTAACATGAATTTTCTAAGGAAAGGACCAAAATATGGCTGAGAAAAGGAAAATAACATAGGTTTACACCCCATCAATGCAAAGAAGGTATGAAGAATGAAATTGGCTGAGTAAATACCACAAAAATCGTTGAGCAATACGGAGGAAATTTCCTGGTACACAGTAAGGAATTGGTTGGGCAGAGAAATTATCCTTCACTTATTATCCTTGCACATGAAAGCAGGGCATTTGAATCTAAATATTTAACACTAGAGTGAAAGACATTCGATTCGTCTCCTGGTCGACTGCTCAGGCACGGACTAATAACTTAAAGGATAAGAACATAAGATAAAAACACAATTTCCTTGTATTAAAAACAATAAAAATGCAAAATGAAATAAAATAATGGCTCGAGAACCAAAACATAGTCTTCCTCGGTAATAATACAATGCAATAATAATACCAACCAAAACCGGTAACTAAAATGAAATGTAGTAATAAAACAAATCTCAGAAACGTAAATTTAGTGACCCTTTTGCGATTTCACACAATGCATTATCGCCTAAATAAAAATGCATATGCATAACTAAACAAGTATTTTTTTTTAACAGCATCTATGCAAGCGAGATTTAGACAATAAAGAAATGCATGAACAAGAAATTGAGCTATTATTTAATAAAAATTATGCGCAAGCGTACCTTAGCCAAATGCGATGAACCGAAAGTGACTATCCCACGCTTGCGCTCCGTCCAACTCTGTCTTTCCGACCGATGAGACCTCACCGATACCTCCCAATCAACGCTAGGGGTACTCTTTTTCCCCCCTGAGCCCCCCGAGCCACAAAGGGGCCACGCACACAATACCATAGAATGCTATCACCCATGTCACCTTGCAAGGTCAAGCTACCACTCGTTACCCGAGCTGGGTATCCCAACTCCCACAAGAGAAAGTTCAGTCAAGATGAAATTTCAACAGCGTAACGTTACACAAGCCAGATGTGATCCATAATCCTCCTGTGCCATATTTTTTATAGAGTTTATTAGTCATTAGTTTCCAAAACCCTCACTAGATTCCTTTTTCATTTATTTAATTAGGAAAAACCTCCCCCGTATAGATGTTGCCCAATCCCCTAGTTGCACCAAAACATCAATTTATTAATTAATTGAATATTTCTATTTCCCTCACCCACCTAAAAGCGTTCCTAAAAATGCTCCTCAGTGTCCCAATATTCCCTTACAATTCTTAAATTACTTACGCCTTACTTAATTCCTAGTTGAGTTCATAAACATAAAGTCCCAAAGGCTAGATTCCTTACTAAGTTGAGCATTCCCCTTTTTCTTTAAGTTTCATTTTCTTTTAAGTTTCACCCTTTTTAATTTTTAACTAAAAATCAATTTATCAAGTGTAGATAAAAACAACCATTTACCCTTTTAATAAATTTAATCCTCCATTATAATTTTTACTTTAATAAGTAAAGTTTGAATTTCTTACCCACCTTCTTGTTACATGTTTATTTAGTTTTTATTTATCCACATGTTCTACTTAGACCTATGTTTTAATTTCACTAGGTTGGGCGACAATTTTTAAGGGAACTTTAGTTATTAAACTTTACTTATCACATCATTTATTTAAGGCTGACTCGGTCCTAAGGAGGCATAGTTTCTAAGCACTAAGTTTATTAACTTACTATTTACAATCACAACGTGCCCTTCAGGACGCACTACGTGCTCCAAGCGTTCCACTTGCCTCTTTTTGTTTTCTTTGCACGACATTCCCTTCAATATGCTCTACGTGCTCCAAGGGTGTCACTCGCCTCTTTCCATTTTCTTTGTGCGACATTCCCTTCAATACACACTATGTTATCCAAGGGTGCCACTCGCCTTTTGACTGAATTTGGTAGACATCAAACCCCTGGATTCAATACTCCGTCAGGTGATCCTGTGGGAGACTAAGGGCCACTAAGGAATAAGGACCCCTCCTTATTGTGCACCCCTTAAAATCATCATGAGCAATTTTCACAGTCTTCCCTCACAGCATCGCAAGTCTCTCGAACTAGGTAATCGTTAACCTGCAGTTCGAGCCATAACATGAGTGATATTAGGCTATGGTAGGGCTTCTGCCACACCTCTCCCTTGATGTCTCTGGTTGTTGTGCATGACCCCTTTACTCCAAATGTGAGTCTGTTTGGAAATCTATTGTCAGCCTGCATCCATCAACGAATCATGTCAGCAATAATAATCAACATCACAATATCTAATCATATGTACATATGTCACATCAACAACATTCAAACCCTAATAGTACGCTCCCTAACTCGATCTAGAGTCGAAGGGGTTTTATCGATGCCTCGACATATTCAACATACAGAGTCTTGCACATTCATGAGAACCCAGTCAATAGCACCTATCTATGTAAATACAAAAAAATAAAATATCATCAAATCCACAATATCTCATAATCATAATCACAACAACCAATCGTAAAAAGAACCGGATCACTTGCACACAAGTATCCTCAAAGAACAATTCCTCTCAGTGTTTGCAAGAGAGGGATGTTACATACACCCCCTCTTTTTTTAAACTTCATCCTGAAGATTCACAGTATATAAGTGTGGAAATAAAGTTTATCACAATATCATATGACTAGCTATCAAACAAAAATGGAAACCGTTGACGCATATCATATGCGTCCTCCCAGGTCGTCGAGTGTGAACTATAGTTGTCCCACTGGAACTTGACCTGATCTACTGTTCAACCCGAAGCTATTGAATGTGATGGTCTAGGATGTGTATTGGATCTGCCGTAAGAGAACCCTCGTCTGATACCTGCAAGGAACTCATGTCAATAACATGTGTAGGATCACTAGCATAATTCCTCAAAATAGATAGGCCATGGGCCCCTTCTTTTACACAATATTGAAAGGTCCCATGAACCTAGGAGAGAGTTTATCACCCTTTCCAAACTTGATCAAACTCTTATGTGGTTTCACCTACAAGAAGACTCGATCGTCAACTTCGTAACTACAGTCGACACGATGTGCATCGACATAACTCTTATGTCGATCCTGCACTTCCTTGATCCTTTGTATTATTGTTTTCATTTGATCTTCCATTTCTTGGATCACTTTTGGTCCCACCAAGACCCTATCATCAAGTCGATCCCAACTCAAAGGCGTCCGACATGGTCTCCCGTAAAGAAACTCGAAAGGCGTCATCTTAATGGTGCTTTGATAAATGTTTTTGTATGCAATCTCTACTAGTGGAAAGAAATCTTCCCAACACTTTTGTTGGTCCATAACGTACATACACAACATATCCTCCAAGGATTTTTTTGTTCTTTTGGTTTTCCTGTCTATCTTTGGGTGATATGCAGTACTAAAGTTAAGTTGGGTTCCCAAGGCCTCTTGGAAACTAGTCCAAAATCGTCCTATAAACATTGATCCTCTATCGGATATTATCCTCTTAGGAACACCATGAAACCTCACAATATCACTAATGAAAATAATAGCTATGTCAGGTGCCTAATATGTCGTATGCACAGGAATAAAATGAGAACTCTTCGTCAGAGTGTCGACTACTACAAAAATCGAGTCATGTATCCTCATCGTCAGTGGAAATTCAACAATTAAATCCATCGATATGACCTCCCATTTTGATTCTGGAATAGCGTGTGGTTTTATTAATCCTTCCAGATGTCTATGTTTAGCCTTCACCTGCTGAAATTCTAGACATATTGACACATAGTTGACTATGTCTTCCTTCATTCCTTTCTAGAAGAATAAGGGTTTAAGGTGTTCCCTCATCTTCGTGACTCCAGGATGAGCCATGTACACTACTCTATGAGCCTCATTTAGGATAAAAATTCTCAGCTTGTCGTTGGGTGGTACATAAATTCGACCTTTAAATCTCAATAATCCATTGTTGTCCATAGTAAATCCCTTAAATTTTGGTACCGTCATTGTGTTTTGTCTGATAAACTCCTTGATCTCTTTGTAACATTCATCGTCGCGCTATAAAGTTAGGATATTTTCCCATAGATTCATCTGAAGAGGCATCACCGAAAAGATGTGTGGTCTCTGACTCAACGCATATGCCACTCTATTCATTGTTCCTTTTATGTAAGTAATCTCAAAATAGTACTCGCTAAGAAATTCTGACCAACGTCGTTGTCATGCATTCAAGTCACTTTGCATAAATATGTGTTGTATACTACAGTGGTCTATCTTTAGTTCAATTTTTTTCACAATAAGGTAGTGTCTCCAAACTCTCAAGGCATAAACAATGGCTAACAACTCCAAATCGTGCGTTGCATAGTTATCCTAATGCCTTCTCAACTTTCTCGATATGTAATCGATCACTCGACCATCTTGCATCAAGACTCTGCCTAAGCCTTCCTTGTATGTGTCAATGCATACCAAGAATTTTGTATCCATGTCAGGGACCTTTAGTATTAGTGTTTTTGTCAATAACTCCTTGAGCCTCCAAAACCCTTCCACGTATTTCTCGGTCCAAACAAACTTCTTGTTCTTCTTCTACAATTCCATGATCAGATTTGCTATCTCCGAAAAACCCTCAACAAACCGACGATAGTATCCTACTAAAACCATGAAGCTACACACTTCGGGGACATTCGTTGGTGCAGGCCATTCCATAATATCCTAGACCTTTGTTGGATCCACAGTGATACCTTTGTCAGAGATGGCATGCCCTAAGTAATGAATCTTCGATTGATAAAACGAGCATTCAGACAGTTTCCCAAACAATTTGTTCTCTCAAAGATATTGTATCACCAAGCGTAAGTTCTATTTATGCTCCTCCATCGTCCGAGAATATATCAAAATATCATCAATGAATACTTGGACGAAATTGTCCAAGTATTCGCGAAACACCCCGTTCATAAAACACATAAATACCCCTGGGGAGTTCATCAGTACAAATAGTAAAATAGTAAACTCGTAATGTCCAAACCATGTCTTAAAGGCGGTCTTAGGGATTTCGTCCTCCTTGATCCATAACTGGTGATACCTTGATCTCAATTCGATCTTTGAAAACACCATCGTACCCTTCCTCTGATCAAATAGATCATCAATCCTTGGCAACAGATACTGATTCTTGATCGTTTCTTTGTTCAATCGACAATAGTCAATGCAGAGTCTCCATGACCCATCCTTCTGTTAAAATTAATAAGACAACTGAGGGGGGGGGGTGAATTAGTTGTTACTGTGCTTAAACAACATTAATTCTATTAAACCATTTTTAATCTTCTCCAAGTGACCATCAATATTATACAACATATGGAAAACATAAATAATGAGCATCAGTCATACATAAGATATACACAGAGACAAATTTTCATGAGGAAACCCATAAAGGGAGAAAACCTCTTCTTCTTCGAAATGATAGGAAGTCTTTTAAGTTATGTACATCATCTATAATTGAGAACCAACTCAATGTGAGGCTACTACCTCTATTTTACAATATCCAACTTGTTTGAGAGCACCAACTCTCTGATTTCTCTAGCACCCACTAGAAGGAAGCATCAACTCCCTAAATGTTCCAGCACCAACTAGATTTATACAAACACCAACTTATATACAAAAAACTCTATGTTTTCTCGAGCACCACCCTGCCACCCTATTTTCTAGCCACAACTAGATGGAAGCTTCAACTTCCAGTATTCAAGCACCAAATTGAATAACAGAGGACTACAGTCCTCCCTAGCACCACCCTACCTTTGTTATTATAAATAAATGACTGAATAACCAACAATATAGATATATAAATTCTTACCATTTCTTCATTGTTTTGCAATTCTTCTCTGCTTCACTATTCTTCTTCTTTGTTCATACTTGGCTTGAATTGTTGTCTCTTTCTATCTGTTTTTTCTCTGTTCTTATCATGCTCTTTGATATGTGCACATTCTTCTCTCTTCACCTATTATGTTTTGTTTAGCTTCTATTCCTCATCTTTGAGTTTTCTTCACACTACGCATACTGTAATTTTACCTTTCTATAGTTCAAATCATTCTTCAGTCAGAACAACTCACCATACATAGTCACTACATATTCCTTTTTATCCACACCAACCTCTTCAGTTACACCTCAAATCTCCTTGGGAAAAATTGCCTCAATAACTGAATCGCCAACCGTTCAAGGATCATGATTCAGTTCAGCTAACTGAATCATAACTGAAAATTTAATCATGAGGGGGAACAATATCCCTTTGATCAAATTCCCAATTCACCATCACCATTGGATTACATCTGTAGGATCTTGCGTTTATCCCATGTGCCCACTGGATGTGACCATAGGGTAATCAAAAAGTGATTTCACATTTCTCATTTCAGATATCTTGTGGTGAGGCTTCTCGACTTTCCATGTCTCAATCTCCAAAAATAGGGCTTAGCAATTAGTGAATTCCCTTTTTATGACCACCGGTGATGACCACCGGATACACCAACAGGCGCTATGCAATTTTTCATTTCACGAATTTTGTTGCGAGTCACTCTGACTCTTCCAACTCCCGATCATGAAATGGAGCCTTACAACTTGCAATATCCTTCCCTCACGTGCCCACGGATGTGACCAAGCGCTTATCCATAAAGTTCTTTCATGACTCGTGATTTCAGGAATCCTATGATGAGGCATCTCGACTCTCCTTGTCGCGATCAATGAAACTCCGAAATGGAGCCAGATCAACAGTCCATGCTCTCCCTTGATCAATGACTCAGATTGAATCACGGTTTCACATTTCATGATTTCAAAGGATAGATATCCTCCTTCCTTTGAATTTCCATTCAACGAAAATATGACCTCTCACCATGTGTAGTCTGCATCCAATGATCAAGATTGTTTATCGCGATTTCACATATCACAAGTTTGAGGGGTTAGAGTACCTCCTCCTTTTGGATTTCTCGATATGAAAAACTTTGAAACAGAGCCTTTGTCTTTCCCTAATATTTCACCACATTTCCTTCTTGGATCAACGGTCCTCCTGCTTTCGAGACTTTGTAAGCCCACTTCATCTTGTACTTAAATATCATGCACCTTCTTTTGGATCCGATGATGGTTGGTCTTCATGCTCAAATCTGACGCTTGAGATCTGTTCTCCTCTTCTACACACTCCTCCTATCTTAATTTAGATCTGATGGCCATCGGGAATTCAGGATGGGTGATCCAATGATCATTGTTTCTCTTCCTCCCGAGCTTACACTTTTGATCTTTCCATGCCATCATCGTTGCACTGCTAGTCTTGACACTTTCGCTTGTTCATCATTGTCGGGATGAGCTTGACATCAATGACAAAAAAATACTTTGTCTTATGTCCTTAATAAATATGCCAACAATATCCCCCTTTGGCATTGATGGAAACCTTGAAGAACCTGAACACTAACACTACTATGCCTGGACATCGAACCATACCACTATAGCATCCTTACCATTACCACACTTTCTCCCCCTTTGACATCAATGTCAAAGAAGAAACGCGCTCCCCCTGAGATGTTGCAGTACATACTCCCCCTGTCAACTAAATATTTTGATTTCTAGGATACCACATACCATAGGTCATTGTGCCCTTCAAGTATTTGAATATCCTTTTTACAACTACTAAATGACTTTGTTTAGGAGCATACTGAAAACGACCTACCATTCCAACAACTTGCATTATATCAGGACGAGATGTTGTGATGTACAGAAGATTGTCTATCATTGATCGATATGTCCTTTGATCAACATCAAGTGAAATATCATCTTTACTGAGTTTGCAACCGACCACCATAGGTGTACTAATAGGAGAATAATCTTCCATCTGAAATTTCTTCAACATCTCTTTCAAATATTTTTCTTGAGAGATAAATATTCTTGTAGAAATTTGATTTACTTGTAAACCAAGAAAATATGGCAGTTCTCCTATCATGGACATCTCAAATTTTGTTTTTATAGAGTTAGAAAACCACTAGACAGAATAATCATTAGTATATACAAAAATAATGTCATCTACATAAACCAAAACAACTAGTAAATTATCATCTTCAGACTTAATGTAGAGATTGTTGTCAACAGTACCTTTATTGAACCCTTTGTCTTGTAAACATTTTTCCAGTCTATAATACCAAGCTCATGTTGCCTGTTTCATTCCATATAGAGCCTTCTTTAGTTTGCAGACATAGTCAAGATTATCTTTCAATGATAATCCTTCAGGTTGCTCCATATATACTTCTTCCTCTAGATCTCCATTAAGAAATGTTGACTTAACATCCATCTGATACACTTTAAAGTTCTTATGACATGAATATGCAAGAAACATTCTTATGGATTCCAATCTTGCCACTGGTGCAAAGGTTTCATCAAAATCCTGTCCTTTAACTTATGCATACCCTTTATAGACCAATTTGGATTTATTCCTAACAACTTGTCCTTTTTCATTAATTTTATTCTTGAACACCCATTTGGATCCTATTACATTCTTATCTTCCGGTCTAGGAACAAGCTCCCAAGTATTGTTTTTCTCAATTTGATCAAGCTCTTCATTCATAGCTCTAATCCAATCATCATGCAGGCTAGCTTCATCAAAATTTGTAGGTTCAATCATAGATAAAAAATAAACTTGATATTGTTCTGAGTCTTTAATCAATTTTCTTCTTGTCTGAACTCCTTTATTTATATCTCCAATTATCTGATTTTCAGGATGATTCTTTCTAATAATTTTGAGAGGTGGTTTTGTTTCTTTCTGTTGATTTGTGTCAGCCTGAGTATTCATTTCTTCATCTGATTCATATTCTTCTCTTTCTAATCCTTGGACCTATTCATCTTCATCTTCAACTATATCTTCTATGCTTGGTTCAACACTGCTTACATTTCGTACTAAAATTTCTTCATCAACTTTTATGTCGATACAATCAACCAATTTATGCATCCTTTTATTTTAGCATCTGTATCCTTTACTATTTCTAGCATAACCTAAGAAGATACCTTCATCAACCCTGTCATCATATTTTCCAATATTTTCATCATTATTCTTGATATAACATTTACTCCCAAAGACTTTAAAATGCTTGATTGATGTTGGTCTTCCAAACCATAGTTCATAAGGAGTATTGTCACTGTGTGTCCTGAGATGATATTTGTTAAGGATATGAACAACTGTATGAATTTATTCCACCCAATATGTTTGAGGTATATTCATTTCATTCATCATTGATCTTTCCATCTACTGAATTGATTTATTCTACCTCTCAACTACTCCATTTTGCTGCGGAGTCCTTGGAATAATGTATTCTTGTTTGATTCCATGTTTATCAAAAAACTCTTTGAAGTTCCATGAAATAAACTCTCCTCCTTTATCAGACCTTACTGCCTTCAATATTTTTCCTGTTTGATTCTCACTCAGAGCCTTAAACACTTTGAATTTTTCAAATGCTTCATATGTTTCCTTCAAAAATGCAACCCATGTTAGTCTAGAATAATCATCAATAATAAACATAAAATAGTTTTCTTTTCCTGTACCTTATTTTCTTGATGGTCCACATAAATCCATATGTACTAACTGGAGAGGTTTTTCTGTTGAAGGAAAGTTTTTAGATTTGAACTATGTACGAGTAAGCTTTCCTATCTGGCATGGTTTACAAATATAATCATATGGATTTGATATATTTGGAAGATCCTTTACTTCCCCACTATTTCCGAGCTTGATTATATGATCAAAATTTAAGTGTCCAAGCCTCCTATGCCATATCCAACTTTCATCATACTTGCTTAAGTGGCATTCTTCTTTTTCTTCTTTTAACACATAGACATTATTTTCTGTTCTTATCCCTTTTGCAGCCAACTGTCCTGAATTCACAGATTTTATTTTACAATCTTTAGAAGTAAAAACAACTTCACATCCTCTGTCACAAACTTGATTGACACTTAGTAGATTATGTTTTAGACCATCTACAAACAACACATCTTGTTCTTTTCCTTTTCCATTACTCAAACTTACCATTCCTTTACCTTTTATTTTTCCTGGTGCATCATTTCCAAAAGTTACATTCCCTGATTTGCTTTCACTTAAAGTTAGAAACTTACTTTTGT
>JZKD02S2171524.1:818585-829141 GCA_000966675.3 Picea glauca
GAAAATGTCTCCTTGGTATATATAGGAGACTAGGAGGTATAATTACAACTAATGGCCTAAAGCCGACATAAATAAAATAACATTACTAATCTAATATGACCCAATTAAGGGGTAAGCCGACATAAATAAAATAACATTACTAATCTAATATGCCCCAATTAAGGGGCAATGAGCCAATATTAGGTCTTAACACATCACATGATTTGTAGTTTGTGGTTGTTCGTTACTTGGTTCTCTCAATCTTTGTTGTGGCAGATAATTATTCCTTGAGTATCTTGATTGCTCATATCTAAATCTTAAAGAACAAGTTATAGCTTTGTGACCAAAATTAGAATAGAAAAAGAAATATCCATAGAAGAATCCTTTGTACCTGGAAAAAGTCTATTTTCTTTGAGCGGGTCGATTTCTTTCATGCTGATAGTTTCTCTGATCTATAGATTCAGTTCTGGTACTTTTTCTTTCATTCCTTCTTGCTGGTTTATTTTCTTTATTTGTTTCTATAGAGTGACTGTTGTCTGTTGTCAATGATTGAGGATTTGACAAACTTGATGGGTTCTTTATTACTTGGATGATCACTACTTGATCCTTCTTCATACCCCAAGCCAACTTTCAACTTTGGATTTCTTTGCTGATTTAGAATGGAGATTAATCCTTCTGAAGCTTTAATACTTGACAGATTTTGGTGATACAATGCCTTAAACTTCTCCATCTATTTTCTGGTTTTTACTATCTCTTCTTCTAAGGCGTCACACCTCGCTTTCTTCTCTGATAACTGTTGTTTTATATTTTCCTCTATTTTCTTTGCCTCTTCTAACTCAACTTTTAGTAGAGAAAAGTCTTCATCAGGTTTTTTATCATTCATTTTAAATTGCATCAACAATTGTTTTTGTTTTCTCTTCTTAAATCTGAGTCTATCAATTTCTTCCAAAGCACTGATTAATTCACCTTCCATATCTACCACAACTTCTTCATCATCCATTTCACCTCCTGTGTGTTCATCATCAAGATATCCCATATCCATAAGAATAAAATCATTCACTTTGTCTTCACATGATGAATCACTATCTATGTTTTCTGAGGAATTGTCATTGTTTGCACACAAACTTTTCTTTTAACTATATTTCTTAAATTTGTATTTCTTTTCATCTTGAGAGTTTTGGTCCTTTTTCTGGTGAGGACACTTAGACAAAAAATAAACTATCTTACCATAGTTAAAACATTTGAAGGGAATATTTCCTTGATATTTTCCTGATCCTTTCTTTAACCTTCTCACAAATTTTTTCTCAATATCATCTAATTTTGAATCTGTATTCTTGTCTGCTTTAAAATATGCTTCTCTAGTAATGGATTTATCTTTGTTGATTCTCATTTCATATGTAGTTAGAGTTCCTAGGAGTTGATCACTAGACAGAGTTTTAATATCATTTAGTTCTTCTATTCCAGAGACTTTTGGATTAAATTTATCAAGCAGAGATCTTAAAATCTTCTGAACTAAAAATGATTCTTCAATCTTCTCACCAAGACCCTTCATGGAATTCACAAGTTCTTCAACTCTTAAAAAATAATTGCTAACTGTTTCATCTTCATTCGTATTTAGTTGTTCAAACTTCAATCTATATGTTTGAAGTTTGGCATATTTTACTTTCTCATTTCCTTCGTAACTGCTAATAAGTTTATCCCACATAGCTTTGGCAGTTTCAAGATGCATCACCTTTACAAACTTAGCTTCAGCAAGTCCATTCAAGATAGCATTCATTCCTTTAGCATTAAATTTAAACTCTAACTTATCATCCTTGGAAGCAAGCACAACAGGATTTATATATCCAATCTCTACTATATCCCAAACATCAGCACCTAATGCCATTAAATATGTTCTCATTCTAACCTTCCAGAAGGAAAAATTTGTTCCATCAAATAGAGGAGGTTTAGTGGGTAAAGTCCCTTCATGAATTGTCATGTTTAATCTTACAGATCTACCTTTAAATAAAAGGAACCCACTCTGATACCAATTGTTGAAATTACTAAGACAACTAAGAGGGGGGGGTGAATCAGTTGTTACTGTGCTTAAACAATATTAAGTCTATTAAGCCATTTTTAATCTTCTCCAAGTGACCATCAATATTATACAACATATGGAAAACATAAATAATAAGCATCAGTCATACACAATATATACATAGAGACAAATTTTCATGAGGAAACCCATAAAGGGAGAAAACCTCTTCTTCTTCAAAATGATAGGCAAGTTTTTAAGTTTTGTACATCATCTATAATTGAGCACCAACTCAATGTGAGGCTACTACCTCTGTTTTACAAGATCCAAATTGTTTGAGAGAACCAACTCTCTGATTTCTCTAGCATCCACTAGAAGGAAGCTTCAACTCACTAAATGTTCTAGCACCAACTGGATTTATACAAGCACGAACTTGTATACAAAAAACTCTGTGTTTTCCCAAGCACCACCCTGCCACCCTTTTTTCTAGCCACAACTAGATGGAAGCTTCAACTTCCAGTATTCAAGCACCAACTTGAATAACATAGGACTACATTCCTCCCTAGAACCACCCTACCTCTGTGATTATAAATAAATGACTGAATAACCAACAATACAGATATATCAATTCTTAGCATTTATTCACTATTCTGCAATTCTTCTCTGCTTCAATATTCTTCTACTCTATTCATAATTGTATTTACTTGTTGTCTCTTTCTATTTGTTCTTTCTCTATTCTTCTCATTCTCTTTGATATGTGCACATTCTTCTCTCTTCACCTATTCTATTTTTTTCAACTTATGTTCCTCATCTATGAGTTTTCTTCACATTGTGCATACTGTAATTTTACCTTTCTACAGTTCAACTCATTATTCAGTTAAAACAACTCACCATACATAGTCACTGCATATTCCTTTTTAGCCACACCAACATCCTCAGTTACACCTCGAATCTCCTTGGGAAAAAATGCCTCAGCAACTGAATAGCCAACCGTTCAAGAATCATGATTCAGTTCAGTTAACTGAATCATAACTAAACTGTTAATCATGAGGTGGAACAATATACCTTCGATCAGATTCCCAATTCACCATCACCATTGGATTACATCTGTAGGATCTCGCGTTTATCCCATGTGCCCACTAGCTGCGACCATAGGCTAACTAGAAAGTTATTTCACATTTCTCACTTCAGATATCTTGTGGTGAGGCTTCTTGACTTTCCATGTCACGATCTCTAAAAATAGGTCTTATAAATCATTACCTTCCCTTTTCGTGACCACTGGTGATTACCATCAGCTACACCAACAGGTGCTATGCAATTTTGCATTTCACAAATTTTGTTGCGAGTCACTCTGACTCTTCCAAATATCGATCATGAAATGGAGCCTTGCAACTTGCAATCTCCTTTATTCACATGCCCACAACTGTGACCAAGCACTTATCCATAAAGTGCTTCCGTGACTCACGATTTCGAGAATCCTATGATGAGGCATCTCGAATCTCCATGTCACGATCTCTGAAACTTTGAAATGGAGATAGATCAACGGTCCATGATCTCCCTTAATCAACGACTCAAATTGAATCGTGGTTTCTCACTTCACGATTTCAAAGGACAGAGCTCCTCCTTCCTTTGACTTTCCAGTCAGCGAAAAGATGACCTCTCTCTACGTGTAGTCTACATCCAATGATCAGGATTGTTTATCACGATTTCTCATATCACAAGTTTGAGGGGTTAGAGCACCTCCTCCTTTTGGATTTACTGATCTGTGAAACTCCAAAACATAGACTTTTTCGTGCCCTAATATTTCACCACGTATCCTTCTTGGATCAACGATCCTCCTTCTTTTGAGACTTTGTAAGCCTGCTTCATCTTATATTTAAAGATCGTTCTCCTTCTTTTGGATCCAACGATGGTCGGTATTCATGCTCAAATATGACGCCTGAGATATTTTCTCCTCTTCTGTGCACTCCTCCTGTCTTAATTCATATCTGATGACCATTGCGAATTTTGGATGGGTGATCCAACGATCACTATTGCTCCTCCTCCTGATCTTATGCTTCTGATCTTACCATGACATCATCGTTGCATTGTTGGTCTTGCCACTTTCTCTTGTTCGTCATCATCAGGTTGAGCTTTCCATCAATGAAAAACAAATACTCTACCTTCTGTCTATAATAAATATGTCAACACCTTATTCTGTATGAACATAACAGGTGCACCCCATGGTGACATACTTGGACATATAAGTCCTAGGTCCAACAACTCCTTCAGTTGCATTCTCAACTCCTGTAACTCCAGGGTCGACATTCGATAAGGCATTCTTGCTATCGGTTCAGTCCTCGGTTTTAGGTTGATGGTAAATTCTAGTTCCCTCTCTAGAGTCATCCCAGGTAACTCCTCAGGGAAGACATCCACAAACCCTCGCACCACCGGAAGGTTTTCTATACCTTCCACTACTCCCTTCTCATTTACCACAAGGATTGCATAAATCTTACATCCCTTGTGCATGTTCTTCTGTATCTACAAGGAATAGATAAACCTTAGGGAGACTCCCCAGTTTTGACCTAAAATCACGTGTCTTTATCCCTCGTCATCGACCAAGCTCAACCATTTTGTCTTACAGTCGAGTATCGCAGCATGTGATTCCAACCAGTCCATACCGATCACGATGTCATAAGAACCTAAGGTTGTGACATACAAGTTGTCCCCAGTGACAAACTCTCCTAGGTTAAGGATACAACCCATAACCTTCCTGCCAACCTTCTGCTTGGCTCCCAAAGCCATTTCTACAAAGCTAAATTTGTCCTGTTCGACTACCTTTACCATAATTATTTTTAGCATTTCCCCATAAATGAAACTCTCTATAGCACCTGGATCTATCAAAATATTAAGGGTCTGGTCAGCGATGATACCTGACATCTCGAGCACAGTACACTGGTGCTCTCCCTGACAATTATTCACCACTACATGAATCCGATGGGCCCTGCCCAAATCTCCCACAGTAATGGGTCTGACTGATCCAGATGCTTTGGTCCTCTCCATTGGGAAGTCATGCTGGTAATCTAGCTACCCACATGTCCAACACCCTTTCTTTGGTCCAGTACTCTTGGTACTCGAAGTAGAAGCGGACGGCCCACTGCCATGGAACCCTAGTCTGTTCTGCTGAAGAGGCCTAAACTATTGTTGTTGTGGTCGACATTGTTGTTGGTTATGTGGTCCTCTGTAAGGAGTCCGCTACTAAGGCACTGGTCACGAAGGTGTAGTGAAAGTGGATCTTCTCTAGAAACCACAATATCCTATGGAATGTCTAGCTAGTGTTTGATGCTATTGTGCACCAGATGACGCCCATCCTACTGGTCTCGCTAAAGTCCTTCTCTAACCCATGCCGATAAGCTCCTCCTCTGTTATAAGGGCCTTTTGGACAACATCATGCAAGGTTTGAGGAATCAAAATCATAACCTTTGCACGAATGATGAAATTAAGGCCAAACACAAACTTTTTGACCTTAAGTTTCTCAGTATTCAGGTGCAGAGCATACCAAAGCAGCTCCATAAAATGGGCCTCGTACTCGGGCACCATACGAACTCCCTGTTGCAAGGCATTGAACTTGTTGAGTTGACGCTTAATGAATTCATTAGATAGATATCTCTCCCGGAACCATTCCTCAAACAGTTCCCAAGACAAGTCTTCAACGACCATGTTCAATTGCGGCAGGAGCATCTTCCACTATAGAAGAGAGCTCCCCTTTAATTAAAAGATAGTGATGTGGACCTTCATGTTGGAGGTATAGTCACGAAGTGTAAAGCACATAGCCATATTCTCCAACCATACCTCGGTGGCTTCACCTTTTGGGGCACCAAAGAACTCAAGAAATTTTACCTTCTTGAGTTCACGATGAATGCCACCAGTATCGACCAGAGCACATGATGGACCCTCAGGGGGTGTCGGCACCCTGGCCTCATCTCTATACAAACATTTGATCAGTGTCTCAGACATCCACTGAAAGGACCTCATCAGCCCAACCAGATCACCCACAGCTATCTTTTCCTACCCGAAAACTTGTTCGTCTCCCTGGGGGTTAGACGCCTCGGGCATGGATGTTACTAGGGGCATTGCGTCTCCTCCCCTAGCACCTCGTTGTCTACCTCCACGGTGTCCTCTAACCATGATTACCTGCACGATTACAAATCAAATTAATTAGCAAAAACACAATCAAATATCTAATCAACGTAAGTTGTAGTGATCCCAAGTCACGAATCGAACCGACTCTAATACCATATGTAATGACCCCTGTTCTTACGACTACATGCGATGCAAAGAAAATGATTTTTTTTTTTAAGAAGGAAGGCAACAACGACAATAATTAATCAACACAACTTGACGACGAACACAATGCATGCCAATTAGGCAACATAAAACAACGACCTAGCATACTAGCACATCATGCAACTGAACAAAACATGCGATAATCAAATAGAAAAATAAAAATGGCTACCTGCTCGACACAAGAAAGACAACACCTACAAGCTAAGGGGCAACATCAACAATCCTGTCACAATGGATTCGATGACCAGTAACTAGAAACGTCTACAGCGAGAAAAGACAATCACATTATGGAGTTATAGAACCAAGTACCCATCTCAATTACAATGAACAATACACCTACATCGGGAAGCACAAGACTCTTTCCAGGTTATCATTTGCATGTATCAATCAGGGCATGAAATGATCCCCTCATCAGGAATCATGTCATCGCAAGGCGATAGCCGTGACAGTAACCATGATGCAACATAACATATCTAGACCTTTAACCAAGCAAACTCCCTTGCGCTAGGAGACTGAATTATCTGTCAATAAGTAGACAAATACTATACCCAAGTGCCCAATCAACAAGTCAACAAGATGCAATGTGACATCCTTCAAATTAATTTTCTCAACTAACCGAATGATTTCTTGTTTCCTACAAGGAAATCTTATGTGGTGTAACAACTATGACAAACCACCAATAAAATTCAACCTAAAGCATAACAAATATATTAACCCACTAACATAGGCACATATAACCAAGTAATGGCACATAGCTAGATGATTAATTAATGTAACCAATCACAATTTATTATTCAATTTGAAACATCTTCACATATGTTTTTTCCCTTCCATTCAATTGTTTATTTAATCAATAAATCAACTACATTTTTAACCTTTCGAGGTCAATATTAAACAAGGAACAATCTCTTCCTTACCTTCTAGTTTTAAAATTTAGTCCTCTAAAACATTAAAGGAACCAAGCATCTTAAATGAATAAATTATCGTTTAATATTAATAAAAATGATCAAATATAACAGTGCTCCCTACCAACCTTGACATTTAAACCATTACAACATCTACAACCCATAATAGCTTTGCATATCGTGCAACTTACCTTATCCAATTGTACTATATATACAAGTGATCTATCAACAAAGAATAAAAACAGTCGTGTCTCAAACTTAATTAACATTAAAGGTCGCGCTATCCTAAGCACTGATTTAAATGAATTTTCATTGAAAACTGTAAACATATATGGATACTGCATTAGTTATGGAATCATTAAATTGAAATTAAATCATAAGGATAACGTAAACATTCTAACTGTCCTCTCGAATTGTTGTTATACTTTATTACTATTAGAAAGAATGCTTAAAATAAATCATTGCATAATATCTTATCATGGAAGTAGTGGCAGCAAGGAGGTGCTGGCATGCAAGAATTAAGGGTCTAAAGACTGTCGACCTATCTCTATAGATCAAATAAGTGTAAGTGCAATATTGTTGATTTAGCTATCATGGTAAATCACTCTTTTAAATGCCAAAGATTTTCGAGGGAGTTTGGGAAAAAAAATCTGAGTTTAACTAATCAAAAGGAAACCACGAGGAAGTCCTGTAGTTAAGGGTAACTAGAATTGAATAGCTAAATGGAAAAACTCATTAAATATTCGGTTGTCCGGTAAATCCAGTAGCACCAAAATTAGCCCGAAATTACAGAAGTGACAATTATCTGAGTGAGAGAATAAAATTTGTTGCATTATTGTTGCACTACAGAAAAAGATAGTAATAAATATTTCAGTAGCTTTTTAAATTAATATTTAGATAGCATTATAATCTCGGTGTATTAAAAACTAGAAGTCAAAGGCAATAAAATCTCTGCGTAGTAATAACTGTAATTTAATTAGCAATAAATTTTTTGGATAGTAATAAATAAATTCAAATGGCAATAAAATTCTGTTTAGTAATAATTGAAATTCAATTAGCTATAAATTTATTGTGGTAATAATTAAATTCAAATGGCATAAAAATCTAAGTAGTAATAATTGAATTTCCATTAGCAATAAATTTTATGTGGTAATAATTCAATTCAATGGCAATACAAATCTTTGTACTATTAATTGAATTTCAATTGTGATTCGTTGCCAACAAAATCATTGTCCTTACACATCATTGTGGATACCATGGTTTAAACTCTCTACGAAGGGCCCTGCAATTGTTTGTCAATTTTAACCCTGTTTGTGAGCTGGCATGAATTGCATTAGCTCATACACTATTATTTAAAATGTTTCCACACTGTCTTCTGTAGTGAAATGGACCTCTCGGTCTTACATGTATTTTATTGTATGAAGGGATTGATTGATGGAGGCAATGAGATTTTCTCTTCGCTATTTGTTTTTCTTTGAAAGACACCACAATGTTCTAAAACCATTAATTTACTCAGATGCAGAGCATTGATGGAAATATAATAAAACCAGACCATTCAATTGAGTACTAAACTAAACTGAATAGATTCACAATTGGTAACGATCTTCAAGGGTTATTAGAATCTTTTTCTTACTCTGCAATGAATATATACATTAAGAACAATAAATAAATCGCCCGATTATCATGATCATCACGAGGAAGCATAGTAATAAATATATATATAGTAAGCACAAAATTCATTCACACAAAAGGTAAAAATAAAGTAAAGAATTGCAATGAATCATGCACAATAAATCGTTGGGTGGGTAACACAAATTTTCTGAGGAAAGGACAAAAATATGGATGAGAAAAGGAAAATAACACAGGTTTACACCCCATCAATGCAGAGAAGGTATGAAATCTTTGGGTGATGCAAAACGGAATCGGCTGAGTAAAGACCACAAAAATTGTTGAGCAATAAGGAGGAAATTTCGTGGTACACATTAAGGAATTGGTTGGGCAGAGAAATTATCCTTCACTTATTAACCATGCACAGGAAAGCGGGGCATTTGAATCTAAATATTTAACACCAGAGTGAATGATAGTCGATTCAACTCCTAGCTGACTGCTCAGGCAAAGACTAATAACTTAAAGGATAAGAACAAAAGATAAAAAAACACAATTTCCTTGTATTAAAAACAATAAAAACACAGAGTAAAATAAAATAATGGCTCGAGAACCAATACACATTCTTCCTTGGTAATAATACAATGTAGTCATAATCCCGACCAGAACCGAAAAATACAATGAAACATATTAATAAAACAAATCTCATAAACATAAATTTAGTGACCCTTTTGTGATTTCAAACGACGCACTATTGCCTAGATAAAAATGCTTATGCATAACTAAATGAGTCTTTTTCTTTTAAAAGCATCTACGCAAGAGAGATTTCAAAAATAAATAAATGCATGAAAAAGAAATTGAGATATTATTTAATACAAATTATGTGCAAGCGTACTGTCACCAAATGTGATGGACCAGGAGTGACTGTCCCACACTCGCACTCCATCCAACTCTGTCTGGACGACCGATGAGACCTCACCGGTACCTCCTAGCCAATGCTAGGGGTACTCTTCTTCCCCCTAAGCCCCCCGAGCCGCAAAGGGGCCATGCACACAATACCATAAAATGATAGCACCCATCTCACCTTGCAAGGTCGAGCTACCACTCGTTACATGAGATGGGTATCCCAACTCCCACAAGAGAAAGTTCAGTGAATATGAAATTTCAGCAACGTAACTTTACGCAAGCCATATGTGATCCATACTCCTCCTTCGCCATCTATTTTATAGAGTTTCTTAGTCATTAGTTTCCCAAACCCTCATTAGATTCCTTTTTCATTTATTTAATTAGGAAAAACCTCCCCCGTACACATGTCGCTCGATCCCCTAGTTGCACCAGAAAATCAATTTATTAATTAATTAAATATTCCTATTTCCCTCACCCACCTAAAAAAGTTCCTAAAAACGCTCCTCATTGTCCCAATATTCCCTTACAATTCTTAAATGAATTACGCCTTATTGAATTCATAGTTGAGTTCATAAATAAAAAGTCTGAAAGGGTGGATTCCTTACTAAGTTGAGCATTCCCCTTTTTATTTAAGTTTCCTTTTATTTTAAGTTTCCCCCTTTTTCCTTTTTAACTAAAAGTCAATTTAGAAAGTGTAGATAAAAACAACCATTTACCCTTTTAATAAATTTAATCTTCCATTATAATTTTTACTTTAATAATTAAGTTTGAATTTCTTACCCCCCTTCTTGTTACATGTTTATTTAGTTTTTCTTTATCCA
>JZKD02S2171524.1:830199-849772 GCA_000966675.3 Picea glauca
AAAATTACCCATCACACTTGACCAATGTTACCACTGGTAAATGTAAAATTCAATGAAGGTATCCCATGACCATACTAACTAAGATGTTCTTAAATATAGGGAACATATACCCACTAAAAAAATTAATGTAGAAATGAAGAATGAAACTCAACACATCTTAATGGGAATTGAGTGGAGGATAGAATTTCTAGCCAAACAATTAACATATTTAAGAATAGAAAGAATTATTTGCATGGTCCTATAAATATGGAAGCTAACTCGTTGTTCAATAGGGGATTGGGGGAAGTTATCCACCCCAAAATATGGAAGTTAAGTCCAAGGCCCATCGGGGACAAAGGTTTAATTCTAATTTGGTGGGACTATTCCATTAGAAAAATCGTTTCCTTTCTTAGATGTTATGGTAGATAGTTGACGACATTTAGAAGAATAAAATACAAGGCAATATTGGAAGAGCTCGAGGAAATTTCAAGAATGCCTCAGCTTATCCCCTCATTGAATAACAACTAACCAAACAATGACAAATACTAAAGGTTGATGAGACATATAAAGTAAGGGGGGGGCAAATAAAAGTTGGGTTCCACTGGCTTAAGACATGTGAGAACCCTACTATGATATTTTTCAAAGATATGACATCCAAGGAATTCGTGAAGCATATTAAGGCCCTCAAAATAAAAAACAATAGAATCATTGACTAGGGTAACATTGAAAAGGAGTTTGTTAATCATTACAAACTAGTTTTTCAATCTCAAGGAATTATAACAAAGGAAAGAAAGTTATATATGCAAACTTGTGTTGATGTAGTCCCAATAAATTCGATGCAAAAGGAATAATGGGTATGTGATCAAAGGTTTATAATGTTGGTTGAATTAATGACTACCCTCAAAGAGATGGTTGATGATAAATTTCTCACACAAGACTACTTTGCACTCTAGTAGTCGAGGATTCCCTTTTTCACTAACCTTTTATGTGATTGTTATTGAAACCCTTAACTACCTCATCCAAAAAAAATGTCTCGGTGGATTATCCAACGCTTGCAAATGGAAAATTTGTCTAGTCCTCGTGAGATTTTCATTCCTCATTCCTCATTCCTTGATGTAACACCCCTGTTTCCCCGAATTTGTAATTAATCATAGAATAGGAATTACCATGCTAATGCATGAGGAAAATGTAAATGTATTTTTGTTTGAGTTGCCAATAACTGACTGTGGGGGTGAAGCCTTGAAAGTACGGGCCATGATATCACTAGAGGAAGAATGTGAAAACCATACAAGAAGGTTCATATATCAAATAACCCCAAATCTTCATGATAAGGATGACAAACCTCCTTCGAATCCCAAGGGAAAGGAAAGTAGTCAATGAAGAAATAACGGTGGTTGAATCACCAACCACCCCCCCCCCCATGAATGGAAACATGGGTTGTCAGCCCGAAGTACTGCAGGGACCTGCAGAACTGAGTTTCCTTCTAACAGAAGGAATAGGATAGGACAAAGAAACCGTCCGAGGTAAGAGGGACATAGAGGAGAGGAGAAGGACACACAAGAGACAAGAATGAAAGCTCACAAGGGAGAGGCATGAAGCTCTCTAGTGGATCATGAATAGAAGGTCGCGAGCTTGATGCCAAAGAGCATATGAGAAACATCGTTGAGGCCACAAACGAGTGAGAAAGCTTCGAGTTGCAGAAAACAGGACCTGAACAGAAACTGAAACAGAGAGAGAACCCTTGAGAAGAGTGAGAGTTCCCTAGTGATATCATGGCTTGGCACGGGGGTGGCTAGAGTGATAATATTGAATGCCTCTGAGCCTATGGTCGGGTGGAAGGATGAACACCCACAGTTATTTGGTTGGCGGAAACCTGTAATAGATAAGTGATTTTCTTACTCTGTGTAATTTAGTTGTAACTGGGCATGAATTTGGTTATACTGTGTATGTTTCAGGAATTGTGCTTGATTTATGAATGGATATATTGTGTTGCTTTCCTTACTACTTAGCTATATAATTAGGCCAGTAAGAGATTATATGGATAGGACATGATTGGTACTCGTAAATGCTTGTGTCTTGTGGTGGCTTGAGTTAGAGCCACGAATTGTGAGTTCGTCGACCTTAGGCATAGTCTCATGTACACATGCCAACCTTCCTAGTTGTCTAGAGTCCCTTGGAGGATGAATTCAGTTAAGCTCAGGAGAGGTAGTGTAGTTATGGACAGGCTCCCTACGAGGCAAGTAGAGACTGAGACTCACTCAAGTCCTAGACTTGACGAATGAGCACAAGGGGTACGCGTAAGACTCTTCTAAGAGTCAAGCTCAGGAGAAAGAGCAACAACAACCCTTAGATTAACTGTAGAGTGTGGATCTGGACCATTGAAATCCTACATCCAGGCACATAGGATAGCGTGCAAGAGGAGAGGATCTGAACGAATGGTATAGAACCATCAGATCTGGGACGGGGACCAACAATCGTTGGATCCAGAGATAGGTGCACGAAAGAAGTCCCAAAATCACTTCAACCGTTGGATCGTTGGAGGACAGGTGGTGAACATCTAGAAGCCACTGGGGTTTTGGAACTTAGGCGTATAAGGGTGGTGAAGAACAAGGATTCACAATCACCGAAATCAAGAGGTTTATTCTGGATCGTTGGACCCAGGGTGACGCATGGCAGAGATCTAACCCATCGGCATTTTGGCACCCGAGATACCTGAGGGAAAGTTTCTTTGTCTTCACACATCGCGAAATCCCGACTTGCGAAACCCCGAAATGACATAGTGTGTCTAAAGTTTGGATGTTGGTGTTTCGACACCTGATAAACCCAAGGGTAAGTTCCCTTGTACTCGTTGGTTGCGAAGTCCCAACTTGTGAAACCATGAAATGAGCTTAGCAATGAATACAGGCTTAGGAGTTTCGGTTCCCGAGAACCTAAGTGCGAGGCCTTCTGTCTGCACACATCGCGAAACCCCGACTTACGAAACCCTGAAATAATAATAGTGTGGATAAATCTTGATGTTTCGGTATTTCAGCACCCAGAATATCTAGAAGCAAGTCCCTAGTACACGCCAGTCCCAAATTCCCGACTTGTGAAATTCTGATATGGCTTAGCGCATGTAGATTTGGTTGTCGGTGTTTCAGCACCCAGAAAACCGAAGGTATGAACCCCTCGTCCTCTTCTACCGTGAAAACCCGGTACGTGAAAATCTGAAAGGTGGGATGCCAAGGTTTAATCTGAGGACTTGTTAGATATGAAAAACTATTGGTCCCTTTAGGATTTCGGCACTTCGAGAGACAAGAGAGCAGAGGAACACATGCATCATGATTTCCCGAATCACGAAAGCTGGAAACACCTCTCCGGTAAGGCCCGTGTTCATAGCCAATGATCACATGGGTAAGGATAAGGGATGGTAGGGTCTGCATCAGGCTCCATAGGAATTTGGGGATTCTATTCCTCAGTGAAAGGAAGGAAAAATCCGAAAAAATATTAGTTCCCGTAGTGGGTATGTTACAAATTGGTATCAGAGCATGGTTACAACACTTGGCCTGCTTGGGCTCATGTACGAGCCACTAAAGGAGAAGTAAAAAGGGTTAATTCCTTAGAGGTTGAAGCTATAGGAAAAGCTCAGAAGAGATAGCACTTTTGTGCGTGTAAAGACTCTGCAAAGAGAGTAGAATTTGAAGAATCCTTTGAGGATTCAAGGAGAGAATCTTAGGATTGAAAGAATTTTTGAGAAACGCAGATAGAAGATGTGAGTACAGGCTTCGTAGTAGGAGAAAAGGCCGAGGCCTTTGATACTTTGTAAACCTTCCACGACAAAGGAAGAAAGCGTAAGCTCAGGAGGAGCATAGTTGTCGTCGGATCAACCGAGAAGATCTGGACCATGGATTCGTGTCCAGGCAGCATAGGAAGGGCGTAGCAGAAGAACAGATCTAAACCGTCAGATCTGGGTACATGGACTGATAGCCATCGGATCTATCGAAAGGAGCGTGAGGTTTAATCCTCATGCACAAAGTAGAGAAACTGGAAAAGTCCCGACAGGGCAGAGGCATCGGGATTTCAGATTTCAGAACTTCGGAACTTCAAAGGTTCAGAGGATAGCGGACTGGGGCATTAGAACTCATGGGTCCCAAAGTCCCAAAGATATTTGAGCCATCCATCTGAGGACGACATGTGTCATGAGATCCTTTCATATCGGGGATTCAAACATCGGAAAACATGGCAGGGGGAGTCTTTCGACTTCGCACCTGGAAAAATTTCGAAAGAGATTAGAGTCATCCATCTGTGGGAGGACACATGGAAAATATTAGGGGAATCACTGAGTAATCAGATATCATGGATTTGAGAGACAAGAGGATCAGTGTCGTTGGGTTCACGGAGTCCTGAAGATCGAAAGAATTGGGATCGTCCAAGCGAAGGACACTGGGAGCGATCCAGACATCGGGAGAGAAGTCCCGAAAAGAGAATTTTGGTATTTTGGCTACCAAAAGACGTAGGGGTGAGATTTCAAAACTCTTGACCCATAGAATCCCAAAAGAATCTAAGTCATTGGATCAAGGGAGGATTTGAGCCGTTGATCTTTCTCAGGAGAAGTAGGACCAGAGTTTCAGGATTTTGGTATTTCGGTATTTCGGCTACCGGGAGTACAAGAGGACAGTGAAGCTTTGATGCACTGAGAGTCATGGAATTCTAAAACGTGAATTCCTAAAGGTGGAGAAGGAGCATTGCTGGGTCACGAGGGCAAGAGCTAGATTTTGGCATACCGGATATCGGGATTTCGAAAATCCTAAGGACATAGGATCCGGGCTCTTAGGAACGGAGACCCTAAAAGGATCAGGGTCGTGGATTTGAAAGTGGATTATAGTCGTTGATCCCAGCCAGGAGTGAAAGGACTGTATCGGGATTTCAGATACCAGGAAGTCTAGAAAGAAGGGACAGGAAGAGGAAACCTTGCATCGGGAAAGCCCGAAACGCGAAAACCCGAAGTTGCTAAGGAATAGCATGAGACACAGAGGATGGGTGTATTCATCGGCATTTTGAAGTTTGGAGCTTTAGGAATTCCAAAGACAAAGGATATGAAAACCAAGCATTTCATCATCAGAAAACCCAAAATCACGAAAGGAGGAGTAAGTCAAGACACAGGTAGTTTTGGCATTTCAGAAATCATTTTTTTTCGGAAGTCTTGAGGACAGGAAGCTGGGTGATTTGCGTTGATGAACCCCAAGAGGAATGCGGTCATATGAGGGGTGGTCATATGGACTAAGGGTATAGCCTAGGGGACTAACCCCGAGTGAAGCCAATTTGTCAAATCATCATTTTGGAGACCGGGAGATCGAGGAGTCAAGGACTCTCAACATTAGGACTCAAGGAGTCCCGGGACCAGAAATTCCATTTCGGGAAAAGGTCGTGGTCGTGCTAAGGACATGTGTAGGTGAAAGCTCATGCCTGTTCCATGCTTGTGCAGGTGGAATTTTAAGAAGGACCTGTGGATCAAATATTGAGGTTCCAGTAGGGATTCAAAGGAGTCGATTTGGCTCGAAGGCATTAAAGAACGATCCTTAGACTGGGAGGTTGTGAAAAACCTGCAGAGGCAGGGGGCGTTTGCGTCATAATGCATTGAGAAGCTTCATAATAGGAAGCCTGATATTAATACTGGTAAGGTATGAATGATATTAAATGTGCAAGTAATGCACATGTAGGATGTAATAGTATAAGTATACTAGAGGTCCAATATGATTGCCTTGATGAGTGAAACGAGAGGAAATAATTACACTTGCCAAAATTGAATGAATACCATGGATACCTGGTTGACTCCATTCTAAAGAGTCACGAAGGTTCCATCCTGAATGATAGCTTAAGGGGAATGTACTCCATTCCCCCCAGGAAAAACCAGTGCAATTGAATGAAAGAGTAAATTAGTGAGGATGATCTGATGTCATCATAAGAGGAAAATGTTTATGCCTTTGAATATCACATGAGAAGGACTGTGAACAATCCCGAGATGACTAATTTTAAAAATGGAAATGTATGTAGGCTATGAAATATACCTACGATAGCTACATGCAGGCTTAGGATTAAGAAAGTGGTTAAGTACATCATAGATGTAAGTCAACAAAGATGCATGTTTATATTCCTTAAGGGGAATATTTGGTAGACCACTAAAAGGCTGACTCAAGGTTAAAGCCATCACAAGTGGTGATGGATCTGCAACAAGGAAGTTGCATGCTGAAGGAGTTCCCGGTGGAGGAACTGTATAAGGTCTCTGTCAGAAGAACAGAGTCACAACCCTGATAATTGTTGAAGGTTGGACAATGGGCTGCAAGGCCTGTCCATGTATAAGAATCCTGGATTACATTTTGAAAGAATCATGTAAGTAATAGAAGACTAATAACCGAATATTGACCATTCTGATAATAGAATGGAAGAGTGTAGGATGCACATGTTCATGATTCAGTATGAGAAAAGAGTTGTTACTAAAGCATGTTGAAGTATCCTAAGAGTTATGAGCCTAACCCATGGCTACTCAGAAAAAGAGAAGTTGTGGAAACCAGTATGGTTGGTAAGAGGCCAGTAAACCCCTGAGTATGATTGAATGAATAAATGGGTACGTTTAACTGATATGGCTTGGTTGAAGTTGTGGCTAAGGAAAGGAAGTGAGACCTTAGAGATAACTTGACTGGGTTGAAAAGTCCCAGGCGATATAGAAACAATTGGAAGAAGGGGAGAGCCCTCAATTCTTTCCTTGCTATGCATTATGTTCTATGGGATGAGAAAGATAGTACATTGATGAACGCAAATGATTTGACACCATAATAATGATGGTTGTAATGTTGTGAAAGCAATTGAGAACTGTTGTGTTACACTCATGAAAAACATCAAGGATAATGTGATGAAGTGCATACATATATGCTAAACATGCCTGAAAATGTTTTTATTAATTAAACGCTATGATATTTGCATTTTAATTTACATGATGATTAATGTGCCTATGGTGTATGTCATGTGTAGAAAGGAATAATATTGGAACTTTTGAGGAAGACAGCTGCCAATAATGAACAACCTCAAGCAAAGGGTGACCATGGAAAGGCTGAGGTAGAAAGGTTGTTGACGGGACTGTGAAAATCCCACTAAAGCACTACTAATAAGGTAGAGAGTAGAGAAAGGGTGCTAGCAGCCAAGAACCGGTATAAAGATATCCGTGCCAATGTGGCATAGGGTATGAAGGGATTTGGTAAGAACCCCTTCCGAAATATTTTATTATTGCATGTTATACCTAAAAATTGAAAGGGCAGATGTATGCCTTGGATACCCAAGTAAGGTATGACTCAGGAAGGAGAACCTGAATGATGGAGGTATGAACCTCTGGTAGTAAACATTGTTTGTAACCCTTGGAAGAATTCATAAACTGTTATGTCATGAATTCATGGACAATCAAGGAATGTGTAAAGACATTCATGTGAAACTTTTGAGTTTGTGTGTACTGATTTGGGATCGTGATCGACCTATAGCAGCCAGTATGGTCCTGCTGTAAGAATGAAATAAAAATGAATAAACCATACGAGGAAGAGGTTGGTTAAATTCCATCACCCCATGGCCAAGAACCAGTCATAAAGTGTGGCAAACTTGAATAACAATGCAAGAGTGCATTGGGTATGAATGTGGCCAGGAATAGTGGCACATTTGTTAAAACCCTTTGAAATGTTGAATTACATTTTGAATATATATATATACATGGAAAATCTAACAATTTGATTGGTTTATTGAAGAATGAATTGTAGGAAGCAGAGGATCATGGATATGGCAGTAAAGTAAGCCCATAGGAAAGACCAATTGCCTACTGAGCCAAACTGCAAGGAATGGTATTTCCTTTTGAGAAAGTGAATCTGATTTTTAGTATGCACCATTCTGAAATTGTTGTGATGATGTTGTAAAGGTGAAATAAAATGTATGTGCATGCGAACTAACAATTTGATTAGCTGAGGAGTGATTGTAGGAAGAAGGAGTCTTGGATATGGAAATGTTGTAAGCCCATAAGGAAGATCGATTTCCTGCTGAGCTAAAATGTTATGGGAAGGAAAGTCCCATGATTATGAATCAGGTTCCTGTGCGGAACAAATATGAAAACAAATTGTGGAATAGGAAATCTATAGGTGACAGAGTTGCAATAAAATTCTGAAAGTTGGAATTTATAATGATGTCTCATGAATGTTGTATACCTATGACACAGGTGAGGAGAAAAGATTTGTCCAGAAGGAACAGATGAAGGCTGTCAAAGCTGAAGATGATAAAAATAAAAGGGGCTACTGTTGAGCCATGAAAACCACGTGATAAGCCATGATCGCCTGAAAATTATTTTGTTGAGGTAACACAAGCCAAGGTATGCCTCAGCAGAGAAAGTCTGAGGGATGCCTCGACTGTAAGACTCGATAGAGTCTCTAAAAATTTCCTGTGCGAGAAAACCTTGGTAGGGAAAGATGGATCACCCAAGAGACTGTATAACAGTGAAGGGGATGCCTGAGCCTGGGCTTGGAGGGTGAGTGACCGCAAGGAAGAGATCTTAATAATTATTGTAAACTATTGGGATCATGCACACAGTGGATAGTTTCCCGTGCGAAAAAAACCTTGGAAAGGAAGATAAAATCATGATAGCTCTTGTGAACTATTGAATTGGAATCATGCACCAAATGGGTATGTCAAGGAAAGCGATGAGCATGGATAAAAAAACTACCATGTGGATACAGATCCACAAACTACATAGATAAGTACTGTGCTAGAATATGAATTTTCCTTTTTAATTTGGAACAACAGTAAGATGTTTTCACACAAAATTGTAATTAATGTGCTTGTTGTCCAAGAATTATTGAAGGCAGGTGACGAAGACTACGATTCTGAAAGAGGACCTAACCGAGGATGAAGATCAAGACTTCTAAAGTGGCCGAATGAGAAAGGCATCGCGGGTATTTTGAGAAAAGAACACCGAGGACGGTGTTCCTTTAAGGGGGAGGGAATTGTAGCACCCCCGTTTCCCCCAATTTGTAATTAATCATAGAATAGGAATTACCATGATAATGCATGAGGAAAATGTAAATGTATTATTGTTTGAGTTGCCAATAACTAATTGTGGGGGTGAAGCCTTGAAAGTACTAGCCATGATATCACTAGAGGAAGAATGTTAAAACCGTACAAGCAGGTTCATATATCAAATAACCCCAAATATTTATGATAAGGATGACAAACCTCCTTTGAATCCCAAGGGAAAGGAAAGCAGTCAATGAAGAAAGAACAATGGTTCAATCACCAACCACCCCCCCCATGAATGGAAACATGGGTTGTCAGCTCGAAGTACTGTAGGGACCTGCAGACCTGAGTTTCCTTCTGACAGAAGGAACATGATAGGTCGGAGAAACTGTCCAAGGTAAGAGGGACACAGAGGAGAGGATAAGGACACACAAGAGACGAGAACGGGAGCTCGCAAGGGAGAGGCATGAAGCTCTCCAGCATATCATGAACATAAGGTCGCGAGCTTGATGCTGAAGAGCATCTGAGAAACCTCGTCGAGGCCACAAATGAGTGAGAAAGCTCCAAGTTGCAGAAAAGAGGACCCGAACAGAAACTGAAATAGAGAGAGAACCCTCGAGAAGAGTGAGAGTTCCCTGGTGATATCATGGCTTAGCAAGGTGGTGGCTAGAGTGCTAATATTGAATGCCTATGAGCCTATGGTCGGGTGGAAGGACGAACACCCACAGTCAGTTGGTTGGCGACAACCTGTAATAGATAAGTGATTTTCTTACTCTGTGTAATTTAGCTGTAACTGGGTATGAATTTGGTTATACTGTGTATGTTTCAGGAATTGTGCTTGATTTCTGAATGGATATACTGTGTCACTTTCCTTACTACTTAGCTGTATAATTAGTCCGGTAAGAGATTATATGGATAGGACATGATTGGTACTCGTAAATGATTGTGTCCTGTGGTGGCTTGAGTTAGAGCCACGAATTGTGAGTTCGTCGACCTTAGGCATAGTCTCATGTACACATTCCAACCTTCCTAGTTGTCTAGAGTCCCTTGGAGGATGAATTTTGTTAAGCTCGGGAGAGGTAGTGTAGTTATGCACAAGCTCCCTGCGAGGCAAGTAGAGACTGAGACTCACTCAGGTCCTAGACTTGACGAATGAGTGCAAGGGGTTCATGGAAGACTCTTCTAAGAGTCAAGTTCAGGAGAAAGAGAAACATCATCCCTTAGATCAACTGTAGAGTGTGGATCTAGACCATTGAAATCCTACGTCCAAGCACACAGGATAGTGCACAAGAGGAGAGAATCTGAATGGATGGTATAGAACCGTCAAATCCGGGATGGGGACTGACAGTTGTTGGATCTGGAGATAGGTGCATGAAAGAAGTCCCGAAATCACTTCAACCATTAGATCATTGGAGGACAGGTGGCAAACATCCGGAAGCCACCGGGGTTTCGGAACTTAGGCATATAAGGGTGGTGAAGAACAAGGATTCTCAATCACCGAAATCGCGAGGGTTATTCTAGATCATTGGACCCAGGGAAACACGTGGCAGAGATCTAACCCATCGACATTTTGGCACCTGGGATACCCGAGGGAAAGTTTCCTTGTCTTTGCACGTCGCGAATTCTCAACTTACGAAACCCCAAAGTGACATAGTGTGTCTAGAGTTTGGATGTCAGTGTTTCAGCACCTGGGAAACCCAAGGGTCAGTTCCCTTGCACTCATCGGTCGCGAAGTCCCGAATTGTGAAACCTCGATACGAGCTTAGCAATGAATACGGGCTTAGGATTTTTATCTCTCGGGAACCTAAGTGCGAGACCTTCTGTCTTTGCACATCGCGAAACCCTGAAATAATAATAGCGTGGATAAGTCTTGATGTTTCGGTATTTCGACACCCGGGATATCTAGAAGAAAGTCCCTGGTACACACCAGTCCCAAATTCTCAACTTGTGAAATCTCGATATGGCTTAGCGCATGTAGATTTGGTTGTTGGTGTTTCGGCACCCAGAAAACCGAAGGTATGAACCCCTTGTCCTCTTCTACTGCGAAAACCTGGTACATAAAACTCCGAAAGGTGTGATTCCAAGGTTTAATCCATGGCATTGTTAGATATGACAAACTATTGGCCCCTTTCAGATTTTGGCACTTCGAGAGACAAGAGGGAAGAGGAACACATGCATCGTGATTTCCTGAATCATGAAAGTTGGAAACACCTCTCCGGTAAGGCCCGTGGTCATAGCCAATGATCACATGGGTAAGGATAAGGGATGGTAGGGTTTGCATCAGGCCCCATAGAAATTCGGGGATTTTGTTCCTCAATGAAAGGAAGGAAAAAGCCGAAAAAATATTAGTTCCCGTAGTGGGTATGTTACACTTGACCATGGTGTAGTCCCCAAGATCGATTATTTGTGTACAAAATTACATACTAATGGCATAAATTTATCGATGAATTTTTTTCATCGATAGTATAGCAAATTCATCACAAGATTAATTACATTCATCTCTCTTGCGATGATATCAAATGATGCTTGGATTCATTTCATATTTTTTTTATCAACTTCAAATCTCAATTTGATACTTTTCAAGCTAGTTGGACCTTCAGTCAAATACAAATATGAAACTTGGAATCATTAACATATCTACTAGAACATATGAAAAATAGGGTTTATGGTTTCGATGATGAATTGATGATGGAATAAAGTGGGCGTGTCAATCAAATTTGAGTCCAAAAACCCTCCCATATTGTTAAGGCATGTATATAGTCTATCCATGTTAAATTTCAGTGCATACATAAACTGTTTGAAAAAATTTCAAAGTTGGCCACATTCGCAGGTCCATGTTGCTCGCCTCTAGTATCTTGATAGTGTTGATTAATCGATCAATGAAATAGAGGGATTTTTCATCAAAAATATGATGAATATACATTGTATATACATTAATTTAGAACCTGAAAGGAAAATGAAGAAAAACCGACAAAAGCCTAAAACTTGCGTCAACCAAATTGGGTACTCTGAAAGAAAATTAGGGTTTATGGTTTACGTGATGAATTCATGATGATGGAAGAAAGTGGGTGTGTGAGTGAAATTTGAGTCCAGAAACCCTCCCATATAGTTAAGGCATGCAAATAGTATATCCATGACAAATTTTCAGTGCATACAGAAACAGTTTGAAAAAATTTCAATGTTGGCCCCATTCACACGTCACTGTTTTTGGTGTCTAGTCCTAGTACAATTTCCATTCCTTGTTCCTTGTTATGTGTTCCTTGTTCCATTTTCATCATTCCTCATTCCTTGACCATGTGTAGTCCCCAAGATCCATTATTTTTGTACAAAATTACATACTAATGGCATAAAATGTCCCACACAAAGACCAAATTAATATCTGCTACATAAGTCTTTTGTATTTTTTCAAGGACTATGTAACGGATCTCAATTATAAGAAGATTCAAATAGGACCTAAGAACCTTAAGTTCTTTCCTTAACCATGGGTGACAAAATAATATCATTCAATAGTAAAATTGTTATGTTTCATTGTTTGGCATCATGTGTACTGAGGGCTTGAGCCACCATATCCACAAAGGAAACATACTAAGAATATTTTTCTTATGAACAAGATATGGTACTATCCATTTTGAGGTTTGGAATATAGATTTTTCTTATAGAATACACTACATTGCACCATAATATAATCCCTAAACTCCTTGAAAACCATGTAACACCATTCAAATTAGACACAATATTCTTGCGACGAATTAGCTATACTATCGATGAACTTTTTTCCATAGTACATAAAATTCATCGCAAGATTATTTACATTCGTCTCTCTTGCGACGATATCAAATGATGTTTGGATTCATTTCATATTTAGTTTATCAACTTGAAATCTCAATTTGATACTTTGCAAGCTATAATCTGGACCTTCAGTAAAATACAAATATGAAACTTGGAATCATTAACATATCTATTAGAACATATGAAATACCAAATTAATGGCATAAAATGTCCCATAGAAAGACCAAATTAATATCTGCTACATAAGTCTTTTGTCTTTTTTCAACGACTATGTAATGAAACTCAATTACAAGAAGATTCAAATAGGTAACAATATTGATGAAATCTTATACGATCATGATGGTATAAAAATAAAAGAGCTTTTCTTGGTTTCAAGAATAATTTATCCTCTACTGAACAAGGCCAGCCATGTGAAGTTGGAAGCTTACATGGCCCCTCCTCTCCCCTCCCCCTCACATCACTCTCAATTTATCCCCAAAACCCAATCTATAAAATATAAAATAATCGAAAGCAACGTCCTATTAAGATTCATGCATAGAAACTACAAAAACAAAAATTAATGAGGGTACATGAAATTATGTGTTTCTAAATGATATTTTTAGTCTACCATGTACTTTACTATATTGAAAATTATTTTTAGTTTTCAAATAATAATTAAACAACATGTAACCTAGGATATAAAAATGTCCCATAAAACTTAAAAACATGTAATTAACCCATGACATTAAAAGTAAATTATTTTAAGAGAATAATTCATACAAATTAAAATATTATATATTCACGTACCTGATCCAACCTCAACATCTGTGTAATCATCCTTATTCTCTATCTTGATCTTCTTCATCAAACTTGACATTTGTATCATCATCTGGTTCTGAAACGATGTTGAAAGGATTGATGATATCATCATCGTCATCAATGTCATTTTCGAGCATATTTTCATCGACATCATCATCAGGAATTGCAATATTGTCTCCTATGCATAGATCATGATCTTCTTCATCTTCTTCATCTGTTGACTCTCCATGATCTTTCGGCTCTATTTGATATTTTGTCGAATCATCTTCTTGATCTTAAATATCATCTTCCTCCTATAAATGAGTATACATAATTGGCCTTCCTCTTGGATCATATCTAACAACAAATGACCAATCCCTTTCACCTAGAACATTTGAGTAAAAGACCTGTTCACATTGGCTTGGAAAAACATAGCGATCATGTCGCCTTTCAATCATCGTCTTTTTAATCATTGGAAATCCGTTGGCATGTTGAATACCAGTTCTTTCCTCATCATTGTTGGGGTCTGAAGATGTCTAAAAACAACCTTAGTTTAACATTAATTTATCAACCCGAGGATTCGTCTTTTATTTCAAGAATATCAACAAAGTCTATGCAGATAGCTCATAAAGGATAAAATCATGTAGTTAAAGCAAATCTAAGTTTATCAACAATCAAGTTCCTCAAACATTCATTAAAGATTCTGGGAATTGAAATCTAATGCTTTGCAATGAAAAGGAACTAACTAATCTATTGAATTCATTTTAACTAAAAGAATGAATTGAATCTAAATAAAGACTTGCAGAACTATCTATCAATTATGAATTGAGTTATTGGAAAGGAAATAGCGAACTATTCTATCTGTGAAAAGAGACAACAATTATAATCTAATCGAAAAGGATAGCAATGTAACTTTAACTAGAAAGGAACAACAAATGTAACTTTAACTGGAAAGGAACAACAAATGTAACTTTAAGTAAAGGAACAACGCAGATGAAAATGTGAGGAACTGTCAAGAAGTAAACTACAGTAATGATAATTGAAACAACAATCATTAATACTTGAAGTAAATGTATATCTACTGCACACAATCAACATGAAATCGTTAACTTGCTTATGCATTCGTCTTAATTACTGTAAAAGAGATTTGAATCAAAATACATAAATTGAACTGATACAATTACAGGTTGAACAATATCTCCTTCAGACTGGGCCCTTGGTCCTTAGAAGCACTGCTATTTGAAACTCAGTATGTAGAAATGGTAAAACCACTCAAATATTTTATTGATTTCATAGATGGTACAACATTTACAAAAACTGCTAACGCAGAGAAATTCTAAGTTCTGAGTTCTTGGGTACAATTCTTCTATATCTTTTCAGGATCTATTTACCCCTTATATATTACAATAATCTGGGTAAATTAAGCTATCCTGAGGATCGAGAGATCCTCATGATTTCTTTACTATTATAAAGTTACAATATAAGAAACTCAATCATCTTCAAAACTGCCTTGTGCCATAAAGTCCTCACCCTCCAATAGCTTGCGCATCTTCAAGATTTCCTTTGCTATCTTGGGTTTGACAATATTTAACCAATCTCATAATAAAACCAAACAATTCCAATTGTATTTTAGGATCTACGTAATCTAATTTCAACAATAACTCTAAAGAGTATATTATTCATTTTCTATCCTATTTGCTCCTAAATAACCAAAAAGTCAATTAAGATGATATCATGAAATGTGGGAAAAAGGAAGATATTTATACCTTTTCCATAACCTAACATACCCCCCAACTTACCTTCTTGCATGTCCTCATGCAAGATGAGATCTTACATGTAAAGCAGTAATGATGTAAGGTGGAAAGGTTGGTTCACCAGGCCTCCTGAATCCATTGCTTCTTTTGAGTTCTCCAAAAGCAACATCCCCCCTTTTCTTGTTAATTTGATAATCTTTATGGTAACTTTCTGGAAAAAACCAGATGATACAGGGATTATATATGCACCCAATCCAAGCAGGTCCTTCCTCTTGGAGAAATATAGAATACCTTTTTATTCTGAAGGTAGCTGCAAATAAATTCCTATACCCAAAGGGTTCCCTACTCCTTAATTCACTGGAGGATGCATCCCATCTCATTTTAGAAGCAGCAAAAGCTTCTTCCTTAAGCTCTCTTAAACGAGTGATACCTGAACATATAACCTGTATATGGATAAGGGATAAGGATTCTATGACCCCCCCTCTTTTCATAAAGGTTTTATGTCACATAATGGTTTGAAAGGACTTTGGAGGCTCTCCCCTGACCTAGAGATATAGCCCAGTTTACCTCTTTAGGAAGGTTTTATGAGCTTTACCCCATCTGACTTGGTTCAGAGTAAATGACAGAAATGCCTAAAACTGTATGTCACCTATGCATGGGCCAGGGTTATCTTTCCTTTCTTATTCCAAAATGAAATTATGAAAGTATAACTCACACAGAAAGTATTGTACCTTTTCGTCCTGCTCTCTGAAACATGAAATAAAATTAGGTACAGTGGTAAATGAAATAGGTTTACCTGCTCTAATGGCCTTCACTCTCAATAACAGATATTTTTCCATCAAGAATAAAGTGTAATTGGTGGTAGGGGCTCTACAATTAATAACATCAGAGTAGACATCACAGATTTCTTTGATTTTCTCCAAAGATTTTTCCAATTGGGTTTGTACCTTTTTTACCTTCCCTTGGGCTCTGGTGAGCTCAACATAGGTATCACTCTCTGTTTTGGTCATGTCCTTCAGTTGTTTAACAATATTTTGATGTTCATCCCTAGTGACCATCTTATCTTGGTGTTGAGTCAATGCTCATTGGGCTTGTCCTAGCTCTACCTTTAGCTTATCAATGGTGACACCCTGTGCTTGAGATTGGGATGCTTGGTATTCTTCCATAGCGCCCATCTCCTCCCTGGATTGAGTTAATGCTTGTTGGGCCTGTGTAAGCTCTTCTTCCAGTCTGTCCATAATAGCACTCTGTTTCTGGGACTGGAGTGTCTGATGCTCTGCCATAGTCAGTAATTCATTTCTATTTTGAACCAGGGTTTGTTGAGACTGCATCAATTCTTCCTCCAATCTCCTTATGGCAGCATTTTTCTCAAGGATTTGAGTTGTTTCCTCTAATACTGGGGTATTTGTCTGCACCTCAGCATCAATTGTTTATGTAGCTGTCATATTTTCTTGTGTTTCTAAAGGAATTACTTCCTCATTCAGAGCTATTATTTCTTCTACTACTATTTCTTCAGGGTCTGTCTGCATCCCCACAAAATTTGTACTAACTGCTTCTTTAGGAAGAGGGTTTCTTCCTTGCATTATGGCCCTTTTGTTTTTCTTTCTTCTATGGGCCTTATCTTCTTTTTCTAGCTGCTTCTTCAATTCTTTAATAATTTCCTTGAGTTTACCCACCTTTTTCTTTAATACTTCAGCCTTCTTAGCCTTTTTCTTCAACAATTTGTTTTTTTTTTTTAACTTTCTAATTTTCTTATGGCTCTTGGCTGATTTTTGTATATGAGAGGTCTCAAGGTCATCTTCATTCTAGCCAACATATGGTTGTTCCTATGTTCCTTCCAAATGTTTTGTCTGTCCAAGAGGGATTCTTATTTCAAAATGAGGTTCTTCCTATGTTGTGTCCTCTGGGAAAGACATTTCAATATCAGGAAAATATCCAATTGGTTTTGAAGAGGAGGCCTGTTCTGGGAATTTTTCTAGATTATTTGTCCCTCTCTCAATTGAGGTTCCTAATCTTCCCAAAACTTGAGCTATTTCTACCTCATAGCTCTTCAAAAATTGTTCTGTCATATGCTCTAATGCCGGTTGGGTGTCTTCTTGATCATTCCTTTGCAAGGTCTATTCTGCTTGCCCAATTTCTTGAACATTCTCCTGTGGAGACTGTTATGTAGAATTCTGAAGTTCTTCAGGTTGTTTTTTTGTACCCCGACTTGCTTTAGTTGTTTCCTAAATTCGTCTGCTTCTCCTCCTTGTCTTAATGATGGATTTAGGGGAAATTGTTTCTCTCTTCCTCTTTTTCATTAATTTCTATGTTTGTGAGGTCCGGGCCTCTATGATTTAGGCAGGTTCTACTTCAACTACAATTTGAGGAGATGGAATTTCTCTTTAGGTGGTAGTCTCCTCTGCATGTCTATCTTCAATTTCCTGTGGTGGGTCTTCATGGCATAATTCAGGCTGCTCCAGTTGCATAGGTCTATTGGGTTCAATTAGACTATCCCAGGTCAATTGAGTTTGACTCGGTGCTTTATTTGTTATTAGTTTAACTAATCTATGGTGACTGATAATAGTAACAGGATCCTTGGACTTTTGTGTTCTTAAGACAACCTCATGTAATATGGCATTCATAAAGAAAGGTAGATTAAGTACTAACCGTTGTTTTAAGGCTGCCAACAATTTGAGGTGGCAAGGTTGAATTACATCATATCGTCCATCACAGGTGATGTACTACTGAATTACCCCTACCAGTTCCTTCCATGGTTCTCTGAGGGTACTGAGATTAAGTCCCTTTCCCTTCTTATCCAATTCTTCCCCAGGGTCTGTGAAAGTTTCCACAACTTCCTTTAGTGTTGTGTATCTTCCTATCCACTGAATGCCCATGTTAGGGAGGCCTGTGACCTCTCCTAAGATTTCTGGGGTGACTGATATTCCTATGCCTCGCACCATAGAGATTTCTCCCTGTAGATTCTGAAAGAATTCAAGCATGACATTCATGTGATATCCTTGCAAATGGTTGAAGTAATCCATCCACCCTAGACGGTGTAGGATTTCTCTTGCCTTCTCTGTAACCTATAGTAAAGTTGGCTCCCTGCACACACTTCTGCCACCCATTTTTGTGAGAAAATGTGGATGACTACCGTTCCTGGTAGCAGACTTGGTTAGACCAGCTTGGAGTAAAAATTATCGAAAATAACAAATATCAGAGAACAACAAGTGTTTATAAATGTGGGTATTTATTACAATCATTACTATCTTATCGAGAAGTGTGTCGAGCATCCACTCCCCTCATTAATATAGAGTTCGAACTCGATCGTCATCATAGGGGAAAGTAATGAGTGTAGGTATTGATGGTGAGGGGTAATGATTGTACTGTCGCTGCCAATGGGGATCAATGATTAATTTTCAAACAACATATTTTAATGGTAATCATTAAATGTTAGTCCTATTTCATGGAATTGAAATATACCTATACTCAAAAGAATGCTTTAAGGATACATACGTCGAATAAATTAAATTTGTTCATTTAAATAATATCCCACATATCATAATGTTGTTACTTTATTGTTTTATTGAATACAACCGAAATGATAGCCTCGTTATTGAGTGAAGGAAATCTAGAGACATGCAAAAACTTGGCTTTTAAGGTAAACTTCCATACCATAGGCAGAGCCACTGTTGCCAGCAGGTGTCCATAGCCTCGACAAGGTTTCCTTTTAACCCTTAGATGAGCATGTATCCTTGATAATTATTTGAATTTTCTTTTCCAAAAGGACGATTATCTTGGTTTGGTAGCCAGATGGTGATAATGCCACTCACTAGATTGTAACTTAGGTGAACAAGTCGGCTCGTGATGAGACCCCTTGTCCTTTGACGAGAAAATGTCAAAGGTCATTGCCCTGGTGTGGTAGCCATAATGGGAATGTCACTTATGTTATTATTCTATGATCGTGGTAGGTTGGCTCGTGATGAGACCCCCTTTTCTTTGTGGAATTTTTTTATTTATTACTTATCGTTTTTTTTTGTTTTTTTTTTGAAGTCGTCTTTTCCCGAAAAAGGACCATTATCCTAGTTTGGTATCCAAATGATGATAATTCCACTCACTAGAGTGTAACTTAAGTGAACAAGTCATCACGTGATGAGACCTCTTGTCCTTTGACAAAAGAAAATGTCAAAGGCCATTGCCCTGGTGTGGTAGCCATAGTGGGAATGTCACTTAGGTTAGTATCCTATGATCATGGTAGGTTGGCTCATGATGAGACC
>JZKD02S2171524.1:849822-860544 GCA_000966675.3 Picea glauca
AAAAGAAACGAATTATGGTGGTTACAGGTTATGAACAAGGTTTAAGATATTTCGAAGAAAGTAATCCAAATTTTTTTTTGATAAGGTATGGGAGATAGTCCACAAAATAATGATAAATCATTAGAAATAATGTTGTGAAAATTATTTTGTGAAATTTGTACCCCAAAGGAATGGTTTGGCATTTTATCAGCAATGTAGGGAACAAATGACAAAATGAACAACAGGTGTGCAAAAGGAATGACAATTGTTTCGTTCAAAGGAACAACGGGCACGCAGAAGGAACGACAATTCTTTTGTTCAAAGGTCCAACAATAAGCGTGCAAAAGGGAACATCAAGTGTTCAAAAGGAACAATAGGTGCGCAAAAGGAATGACAATTGTTCCGTTCAAAGGAACAACGGGCGCGCAAAGAGAACGAAAATTGTTCCATTCAAAGGAACAACAAGCGCTCAAAAAGGAACAGTAAATGTTCAAAAGGAACAGTGGGCGCGCAAAAGGAATGGAAAAATGAAGAGCAGGTGTGCAAAAGGATTACAACGAGAACACAAAAGGAACGAAAATTGTTAATTTTTTAACCATATGAATAGGTAAGTTTTAGAAACCTGGAAATGTGTTTTGCTTGAATCCAAGGTTGATTAGTCATCAACTAAATTCATTTATGGGTTGGTTTATTTCAAAATTAAGTAGTGGATGGTTTGTTAATGTTATGAGTTTCATTATAGTTTCCCAATTGTTGCTGCTAAACTTGGCACATTCATTTCTCTGCGAAAGACAGGGTCTAGGTGATGAGATGAAGTAGGAGTTTGGAACAGAAAAGAGTGATAATTACAGTTATCCTCCCTAGTTCTTATTTTCTCAAGTGACTGTCAAAAATAAAAATAAAAATAAATAAAATATACAGAAAAAAATTATATACAGTATGTACAGTGTCAACACAATTCAACATTTATGGAGTAGGGGTGGTTGGATTACCTTCCCATCCAACCAAAATTTGAACGGTAGGGTCCTTACTTACTTTCTGGTAGAAAGATTCTTTTGAGGGAGGTTGATGATAGAGTCATAGTCGGTGTCCATTGGCCCGGAATGGAGATCCAGACCCGTCGATGGTGCTTAATGTGACTGTGACATTATCATGGAATTCATTGATTTCGTATGGTCCCAGCCACCATGTCTGTAATTTTCCCAGAAAATCCTAAAATATGGAATCATAGAGGAGCGCCCAATCACCCTTTTTAAATGATTTTTTCTTGATATGATTATCGTGCCAGGTCGTTCTCTGTTGCTGAATAATGATTATGTGCTCTACAGAAGATAAGCATGCTTCATCCAATTCATTGAGTTGTTGAAGGCGTTGTCTATGTGCTTTTGTAAGATCCAGTCCGATTTCTTGGGCCATCCTTAGAGTCTTGATCTCAAACTCGATTGGGAATATGGATTCTTTGCCATAGACTAAGTGATAGGGAGATTAGCCATTGGTGTTATGCCATGTTGTGCGATAATCCCATAATGCATTTGGGAGCTCAGTAGCTCAATTCTGTCTGTTTGTTGAGACAGTCTTTGTCAGGATTGCCTCTAGGAATTTATTGGTGCTTTCTTCTTGCCCATTTGCTTGTGGGTGGTATGGAGAAGTAATTATGTGTTTAATATGATAATTATCCAGGGTGGTGGTGATTCTATGAGCTGTAAATTGTGACCCCCCATCAATAATTACCTCTCTTGGTAGTCCATAGCATAAAAAAAAATTGAAAAGAAATTTGATGACTACTTCTTCTATTGCATTTTGTAAGGCTTCTGACTGTACCCATTTAGTCATGTAGTCCATTGCAACTAGAATATAGGCCTTTTGATTTGACTTTGTATTGAAGGGACCAACAAAGTCTAGTGATAATATATCAAATGGTTCTGCAAATACTTGTGCTTTCAACGTAATTTCATCAACCCGACCTGGTTTTCCCATCCGTTGACAACTATCGCAGGTCTAGACATATTTCTTCGCATCTCTGAATATTGAGGGCCACTAATAGTCCATCTGCAAAATTTTGTGTCCAGTCCTACAGTCTGAAAAATTCCCACCACAGGGGTCATCATGTTTGGCCTTTAGTATGTCGTAGATTTCGTCATCTCGTACGCATCTGCAGATCTGGAGATCAACTCCTATGTGGAAGAGATATCCTTTGATCTAGGCGAATCGTGCACTATGCTGGATGATCAATTTTTTTCCCTTGATGATAGATGTGTCGGTAATCTTCCCACCGCTAGATAATTTTCCACATCAACGTACCGAGGTGACTTTGTAGTAACGACAAACAAATGATCGTCTAGAAACTGATCTTCAACTGTTAAGGAGTCGTCTGTTCTGGGTATGCAGGATAGGAAGTCTGTGACAAGATTTTCTCTCCCAGGTCAATCTTTGATGGTGATATCAAATTCCTGCAATAGTAATAACCATCGAGTGACCCGTCCATTAGTAATCAATTTATTAGCTATATATATGATAGCAGAATGATCAGTATACAGAATAACTAGATAGCCTGTTATATAATGACAAAATTTATTGATGGCATGTATAATAGATAAAAACTCTTTTTCGGTTACTGTATAATTAAGTTCAGCTAGAGTAAGATTCTTTCTAATAAAATAAATGGCGTAGGGTTTCTTGTCTTCTTCCTGTCCGAGGACAACACCTATGGAAATATTTGATGCATCGATGGAGATGTGAAATGGTATTTTCCAATTTGGTCCCCTCAACACCGATGCTGTCGAGATCAGCTTCTTGAGTCCTACAAATGCCACGTCACACTTGTCAAACCATTGAAACTATACATTACCAATCAAAGAATGTAAAGGTGCAGTGGTTCTTGCAAAATTTTCCATAAATCTATGATAGCATCCTGAAGCACCAAGGAAACTACGTACCTAAGTTTGTATGTGTGGTGTAGGTAGATTAAGGATTACCTCTATTTCTTCTATATCTACTCTAATTCCACCTGCAAAGATATAATTCCCTAGTACCACACCTTCTTTCATCATCATGTGACATTTTCCGTGGCTTAGACATAACCTGGTCACAATGAACCGTTCTAGTACCTTCTCCATATTATTCAGTGCTTGATTGAAGTCATCGCCATAAGGAGTGAAATCATCCATGTAGACTTCAAGTCCTTCACTAATCAGATCACTGAATATGCTCAGAATGGCCCTTTGAAAAGTGGCTGGAGAATTACAAAGTCCAAAGGGTAATACTCTGTATGAAAAAGTGCCCCAGGGGCATGTGAATGTAGTTTTATCTTGATCTTCTGGGGCAATGTGAATTTGATTGTACCCACTAAAACCATCTAGGAAATAAAATAATTTCTTCCCTGCCAAATTATCCAGGACCTGATCAATGAAAGGCAAAGGGAAGTGGTATTTTTGAGTGTCTTTGTTAAGTTCCCTATAGTCAACACAGATTCACCATTTCCCATTTTTCTTTGGGATGATCACTAATGGGGAAACCCACCGACTATCTGAGATGGGATATATAAAATCTACATCCAACAACTTTTGTAACTCTTCTTTAACAATATCCCTAAGATGGGGATTCAATCTCCTCTACATCTATCGGATAGGTCAAGTGTCTCTTTCAATGTAAATGTGGTGTGTGCAGAGTTGCGAATCAATACCTTTCATATCAGAATATTCCCATGCAAAAGCTTGCTAGTATTTGGAGAGGACTTGAATTAGATTTTGTTGTTGTTGTTCATCTAAATTGGCATTGATGTTCAGAGACCTCCCTGGTGCAATCTCAACAGGTTTTCTGTTATGAACGACTGTAGTTGGAATTTGTTGTTCCATTAAATATTCTATCAAGTCTCCCTATGCTTGACAGTCTAGAACATATTGGAGCATCTGGTAGGTTGGGTTTCTCATGGTGGATGGACTATTGATAAACCCATTGATTACGTCATCCTCTAGCTAGTTTTTAAGTTTGAGGGATTCTTCCAACGTAAGAGAGGCTCGTAAATCCTTCTCTGGGTATCGCGGTGGTGGAAATTGTGGATATACAAAAGTTGGGCTGGCTTAGCAGGAGGATATAAAATGATATTCTCTGTGATACCCCCTCTAGTGATTGTCATATTACCTGTTTGATATCCTATGTATGCATCTTCTGTTGCAAGCCATGTACTACCCAGTATCTTGGGTTGATGATGAGGAAGTCCGCCAGATATTCCCAGGAGTTGACATAGATGGATATATCATGTAATGTGCCAACTGGTCGAACTACCGATCGATCTGCCAACTGCAACATTATTGTGGTGGGTTCGAAGGAGTCAAAACCCAGGGTATTGCGGGTTTCCATAGTTAGGATGTTGATGGTTGCTCCCAAATCAACTAGTGTATTTGGAAAAGAACAACCCTGGATCTAAACTGTCACTATGGGATTCCCCGGATCTGCATAGTTGACTAGTTCTTGTCTACCTAAAATTAGATCAGACAAGGCTCCTACCATGTGGACTATTGATGATGGATCTTTAATTTTTCAAACGGGATTTCTCCCACATAGCTCCTTGATCATTTTTTCATAAATTGGGATGTCTTGAAGAGCTTGCAGGAGTGGAATCTTGATATATAAATTCTTGAGTTCCCCTACAATGTCAAAGTTGGGATATACGGTCGGTTTTTCTATCATCAATATTTCAGGGAACGGAGGGGAGGGCATTGCATCCTTATCAGGATCTTATGATTCGATTGTGTTTCCCCCCTGCTCGATTTCTTCTGTTATTACCACAGTCGAGGGTGTTATTGCTAGTTGTTTTTCATTCTCCTGCTCTTGAAATACGTTATTTTATTCAGGAGAGATTATACGCCCCGATCTCAACCGTAGTTCATTGCACCCTACCGAACTGATCTCTCCTTCCCCATTCTCCATAATTTGGATGAGCTGAGCCAGTCTGTTATTTTGATTTGGGTGAGACTGGGTTGGCAATTGAGGATGCAATTATGATTGTAAGTTCTGGGGTAGTTGGAGTGGTGCTTGTAATGTAGACTGGGTTTGAGGGGCCATCCCCATGGGTTGGTTGTTTATCCCCATGGGGCGCCGCCAGTTCTGATTCCAATTTGGGTTTTGGGTAGTCATGTTGGGCCATTATGAAAGGTATATGTTGTTATTTGAGTTTTGCTAGGATGAGGTGGGATATTGTGCATTAGGCCAAGTGGAAATTGCAGTTGGTTGATTCTGCCATGCAGGATTTGCAGCAGGTTGGTTTTACCAAGTGTGATTTGCAGGTGGGTATTGGTGGGGCTACAAGTTATGATTAGTAAACGACTAACTCTGACATGCGCTACCAAAAGCTTGCTACTGATTATACTGTCCAGAGAAGAAAGAGGAAGGGTCTTGTAGTGTATTTGGAGGCTGATTCTGCCATTGATGACACTGAGCCATTAGATATAACGGCTTTGTTTCTTCTTTCACTTCTCTAAAGACAACTTTCAGTCCAAGGAGCGATGGGCATTTTTCCGTGTCGTGATCTTTGGCACAGATAGCACAAACCCGAACCACATCCAAAGGGCAATCCCTTGGACTATGTTTTCTTCTGCATCTGTGGAAAAATATGGCCAACGTTTGTTCTTCTTCTATTTTTTTCTATTTGGCCTGCAATACATCCAATTGTGTAGTCAGAGTTCTCAGAATATCTATTTTGAAGTTTTCTAAGAGATTACCAACTTCAACTCACATAATACCCCTACTGGTAGTATTGTTATTTCTGGTGAGGGGGATACGCATCCATGATCTGGTCCGTGAACTTCCTCTTGAGCACCTGATGCACAATATGATGATGTCATCATACTTTTATTGATAAATGTCACCCTTCCCCATTAAATTCAATGTTTCTACCCATTCATCTTTCATACCCTTAATCATAGTTTCCTTAAGTACTTCACCTTGTAACGTACCATAGGGTGATCTTTATAAATTATATTGAAATCTCTTGACATATTCTTCTAGTTATTCATTTTATTTTGCAATCATTTGAAAGATTTCATCTTTTAAGTCCCTGGTTCTACAATAATCCTGATATTTTTTCAAGATGACTTGTTTCATCTCATCCCATGAGTTTATAGTTTTGCCCCCTAATCCCATAAACCAACTTAGAGCTTCTCCTTTCAAGGTGGAGGGGAACAATTTTAATTTTTGGGGTTTAGAGGTGTAATCATACCCTCTACGTAGGACATCAAATTCAAATAAGAATGTGTCCAAGTCTTCTGAGATTAATCCATGAAAGGTTGGCAGGTTTTGTAGGGGAATTGCCTTCATGGGGGCATTGGTGATTGGATCAACTATCAGATATTACAATGTGGAAGTATGGGGACGTTATGGATTTGGTTGTGCCATTTGATTGAAAATATGCCAGAAATCTTCAGGTATTTCTTGATCTGGATATTTTATTCGAATTGGTTGGTTATCTGATCCTCTAGGGGATTTGATTGCACTCCCTCTATCTAGGATTTCGAGTATGCATTCTTATTTCACAAGAGATTCGAGATCAGGTGGTGGGTTTGACTTAGCTACCCCACTGGTTTCCCCTTCTCCTTCCTCTAGATTACAAGAGTTTCCCTCTTCTAAAGGGTTGAGGGGTGGAAGATCTATGATTTGAAATCTTTCCTCAGTCCCTTTAGTTTTTCGATGAATCTTAGCGTGGGCTGCAGTTGGTGAAATTGCTACTTGATGGATTCGGGTAGATCCTTTTCTAGGTCCAACCAAAGCTTGAGATTATGCTTTTTGGATGATGTCATCTATGAAAGTGCTTCTCCCAGGAAGCACTGAGCCCTAGGTTTTGGTAATTTTTGGTGTGGGTTTTGGTTTTTCAAGATATTTCTTCTTAGTCATACACACTTCACACAAAAAAAAAGAAAATCAAGAAAGAAAGACACCTATACAACCTCTTAATGCATCAGCTGGAGGTAAGCGTTGGCATAAGCATCTTACTTATTGTCTATGTAGGTTCTTACCTTCCGTCTTCAATACCTCGTCCTCCAGAGGAACAATCTATGCTACCTTTGACATTCTCCTTGGCAACGACGCCAAAATGTTGGGGTATAAAGATGTCTAAAAACAACCTTAGTTTAACATTAATTTATCAACCCGAGGATTCGTCTTTTATCTCAAGAATATCAGCAAAGTCTATGCAGATAGCTCATAGAGGCTAAAATCCTATAGTTAAAGCAAATCTGAGTTTATCAACAATCAAGTTCCTCAAACATTCATTAAGATTTTGGGAATTGAAATCTAATGCTATGCAATGAAAAGGAACTAACTAATCTATTGAATTCATTTGAACTAAAAGCAGGAATTGAATCTAAATAAATAATTGCAGAACTAACTATCAATTATGAATTGAATTACTGGAAAGGAAATAGCGAACTATTCTATCTGTGAAAAGAGACAACAATTATAATCTAATCAAAAAGGACAACAATGTAACTTTAACTAGAAAGGAACATCAAATGTAACTTTAACTAGAAAGGAACAACAAATGTAACTTTAAGTAAAGGAACAACGCAGATGAAAATGTGAGGAACTATCAAGAAGTAAACTACAGTAATGAGAATTGAAACATAAATCATTAATACTTGAAGTAAATGTCTAGCTACTGCACACAATCAACATGAAATCGTTAGCTCGCTTATGCATTCGTCTTAATTACTGTAAAAGATATTTGAATCACAAAACATAAATTGAAATGATACAATTACAGGTCGAACAGTAGCTCCTTCAGACTGGGTCCTTGGTCCTTAGAAGCACTACTATTCGAAACTCAGTATGTAGAAATGGTAAAACCGCTCAAAGCTTTTATTTATTTCATAGATGCTACAACATTTACAAAAACTGCTAAGGTAAAGCAATTCTAAGTTCTGAGTTCTTGGGTGCAATTCTTCTATATCTTTTCAGGATCTATTTACACCTTATATATTACAATAATATGGGTAAATTAAGCTATCCTGAGATCGATAAATCCTCAGGATTTCTTTACTATTATAAAGTTACAATATAAGAAACTCAATCATCTTCAAAACTACCTTGCGCCATAAATTCCTCACCCTCCAATAGCTTGCGCATCTTCAAGATTTCCTTTTCTATCTTGGGTTTGACAATATTTAACCAATCCTGTAATAAAACCAAGCAATTCCAATCGTATTTTAGGATCTATGCAATCTAATTTCAACAATAACACTAAAGAGTATATTATTCATTTTCTATCCTATTTTCTCCTAAATAACCGAAAAGTCAATCAAGATGATATCATGAAATGTGGGAAAAAGGAATATATTTATGCCTTTTTCATAACCTAACAATCACCATTTGACATCGAACGGAACTAATTTTAAGGAATTAAAGTCACACTCAAGTATATCATTTAAATACCCATAGTATCTATTTTCAGATTCTCGGGGATGTTTTTCACTCCTAGAGGAAACATTAGTAACCTGGAATACTGCAATTATACCACTATCAAAAGTTTTCTTTGCTTCATCCAATTGTTTGATGCAAAATTTATGACCATTGCACCACATAGCCTTGTGGTGTTTCAACTACAATATGTCATATATGTAAAATATGCATTGTCAATTAATAAATTAACATATATTTTTATAACTTCGAAAGTATCTGAAAAATACAGTACACATGTAGTCACATTATTATAATATAAAATAACTGAATAAATGGGTGAAATTTATTACCTAGCCATCTTTCAAACCATATGCTAGATCAATTTCCCTTTGCGTAACATTGGCATCTCCGTTACGATGAGCTTCTCTAACCAATTCAGACAGTCGTTTCCATGATAACCTACCTCCATTATGTTGTTTACATATTTCAATCCATACATTCATCCAGTCAAGCTTGTTTGAAATGTATAAATGCAATGCATCCCACTCTAGAGAAACTGAATCAAAAAATCATAATTCACCAATATTAAATATTAGTTATAATGTACAATATGTAAGTTCTTTGTCCCCACAGAACCTTATAAAACACACACAAAAATAAAGAATAAAGAAAATTACATGTTGTACAATTTCATCATTAAAGAATAAATTAAATTTATCAACAGCATGAAAGTAAATTTAATCGACAACCACATAACACAACCAATTCATGAAATTACATACCTATGTCTGATGCTAATTCCCCAATCTCCAGTTGTCCTCTCCATTGCTCTGCCCGAACTCTGCCCAAAACTGAATCTTTCGTCCCTACCAGCTAGGAACATAGCCTGTCTAGCTCCCTAGCTCTAGGATTCCGTGAGGATTCCTGGCCCCCGAGCCCAAAACTCCCAACAACCTGGTGCACCCCTGTAACAGTCCACCCAAACTCCCCAAACCAAAACAATATCATAGACAACAAAATACAATCCTTTCTCTCCCCACTCTCCCCTTCCCCAAAATTTCATGAGTCCTTTTTTGAATGCCTCCCCCCCTCATATCCCCCTCCATTCACCGCCTCCTACCCTCCTTTAATGCCACCCATTTTATCCTTCCATTCATTGCTTCATCCCCCTGCATACGTAAAGTTTTATAATAATGAATTAAAAGTTATTAAGTATTTAATTCTTTACCCTAAACATTAAATGTGTTAATCAATCAATTAACTAATTAATCATCATATATTAAACAAGAAGTAATTAATTAATTAATATTATTAATAAATAATCATTATTTAACTAATACACATTAAGATAATTAATTATTTAATTAATTATACTTGATAAATCTTAAGCAATCATTTAGCTAGGGTTCTTACATACACCCACCCTTCAGGAAACTTCTTCCCGAAGTTAAAGTATTTTATGATACACGGGAAAAGAAACATGATTCACACATTCCTAATAAATAACCGACATTATTAGTAAGTAATACAAGAAACTCATACATACTAATGTACATGTGCAAGAAATGCATGTGTAGCTAGTACATACAAGTCTCGTTCATGTAATAATATCAATAACTATCATTTCTATAGTAATTTCCATATGCATCCAATCCATTCAACAAGACTATTCATTTTATAAAAGAAAATAAACCAATCAAATGCTTATGAAATCCTTTAATTATAATTATCTAGTTCAACAATGTTATTTAGACAATTGTAGTTTAGTTACATGATTATGAATATTCATATATATACACATTTTCTTTTCAGAAGGAAAAACAATAAATTCCACCATAAGACAAATCTCCATACACTCTCAACTATTTCTACTCATCCTTCCTCCCTAACTTACTTCCATCTTCCATTCCTATCCTTCCTCTGCTGGACTATCTTGGAGCGTCAACTATATTGACCTAACTCCAAATAGAACCCGTAAGTGGAAGTGTTACTATCTTGACCAAGCTTCCCCAGCAGGCAACTGACAATCATCATCACACGTCTAGGGGAGCGTGAGCTAACATCGTCCTCCCATGACTTCAAGTTTCAGAGGATACACAGTGGGAAATGCCTCTACCCCTCTTAACAGGACTAGGTTCCACACCCTACAATGGAATATACAGTAGCACCGTGTTGTTGGGAGTTTTGTCATCGTCTATTCAGTTTTGAGTAGTCTCACCACCTAAAATCCTGCACTAGTCCACATATCATAGCAATGCATCCCAACCAATATAATTTCACATACAAAGATTCATACCATAATGTTTCTCAGCTAGTGGTCATGACATCCACTTTCATCATCATTATCCCTTG
>JZKD02S2171524.1:872844-887227 GCA_000966675.3 Picea glauca
CTCTAGTACCTGGGTAGTTGGGTAGTACAGCTAAGGGTATGGTCTATCCTCCTTAGTTAGTGCCCTGAGATATTGGGCCGAGTACTACTATTGGACCCCACACGTATATCAAAGAGCTATAGCACAGGGAAAACCCTTGTCTATATAACCCTTGAATACCTAACCCTTGGGGGATAGAAACATAAACAAATTAAAACATACAATATCTATTGTCGCGCAACTCTGTTCAGGTTGCCAAGTAAATACACAATTCTTTCTGGTTAAGCATTTGGGGATTTCATCGCCGCAGTATTCTTCAGATTGGAGTATAACTCACCATTATTTGAGGCCTATTCCATTGGATTCATCTCTTCCCCCTTATCACATTCATCCATGTCATTTTTCGAAAAAAAAAATTGACCTTGCCCACCCCTTTTCAGTTCACCCATCCTCATGGCCCATACCCATAGCCAAGACCTGGAAGCTTTCTTCAACACCTTGCAATATGGTTTCCTCGAGACCCAAAAAGCAGTGAAACAACTCAGTTCTACTATTACATCCATCAATACAACCATAAATACTACCATGTAGTCCTCAATGGAGGAAGTCAAACAAGAACTGACCACCCATCTTGAATCTTTCTTTGCATCACTCTGCAACAAATTGAAGATCCCTACATATGACCCTTTCTCTGACGCACCTCCAAATCCTGAAGGTGAACATTCCTCCTATTCCCATACCTTTCAGCCCCATCACTTTCAACGTGACCTACACCTTCCGCGGGTGGATGTGACCAAATTTGATGGCTCAGACCCCACTGGTTGGGTAACCCAAATCGAACATTATTTCTCTTTATATAGCATTACAAATGACTTGGCCAAACTCCGGTATGGTTTTCTCCATCTAGAAAAGAACATTGGCAATGGTGGCAATGGAGAAAAACTTCTCGTCAAGGGTATATTGCTTGGACCCAATTTGTGACTGATATTTATGATTTCTTTGACATGGACACCAACCATTTGGGTTGTTTGAAAAAGTTAAAATAATCAGGAATAGTAGAAGACTTCATAGCTGCCTTTGAGTGCCTGGATTTTCGAATAGAGGGCATGACTGATGCTTTCTTTCGAGAGTGTTTTATCAGTGGCCTCAAGGATGATATTCGGTCCCATGTCCTCATGGCTCAACCCTCGTGTTGGGTGGAGGCTACTAAAAGAGCTAAAGAATCACAACAGGTTGTATCCTCTCAAAACAGAAAACCCTCCTTTATCCCTTGCCCTAAACCCATAAATCCCACTACTCCCTCTGCCCCATTAAAGATCCAAAAATTGACCAGGGATGAAATGGTTGAACGCCAACTCAAAGGCCTTTGTTATAATTGTGATGAAAAATATTTCCTGGGCCATAAGTGTAAGGAACAAAATCTTTTTATGGCCATCTTTGAGGATATTTCGGAAGAGGATGTTGAAACTCCCCTCGTGTCTGAGTCACCTGAAATCACTGACATAACCCCTCCCTCAGACCCTCCCAAAGTGGAACCAGTCATTTCCCTCAATGCTCTTACTGGCTTCTCTGCTCCCCAAACCCTCAAGTTAATTGGTTACATCAAGCATGAGAAGTTCATCATTCTATTTTATAGTGGAAGCACCCATAATTTTATTCATTGTTGCATTGCCCAAGAAACTCATTTCTAGATCCATGTCGTCAACAATTTCCAAATCATGATTGCCAATGGTGTTTCCATGAAATGTGGAGGGCGCTGTGAAAATGTGCATCTCCAAATCGGTGACTACCACCTAAAATCCCATATGTTTGCTATCAACATGAGTGGTTGTGACATTGTGTTGGGTGCAGACTAGCTAAGAACTCTAGGTCCCATTCTCATGGATTTTAAGGCATTAACCATGCAATTCGACCAGGAAGGCCACCAATATAAATTCCAAGACATCATTTTTGGTTCACCTGAGGTCATTAGTTCCCATCGCATGGAAAAGTTGCTCAAAAAAGGTCATTCTTGTGTCATTGCCCAACTCAATGCCATACAAGCAACAGAGACACCCCCGGTGCCGCAAGATATCCAAGCCCTCCTTTATAAGCATCAAATGGTATTTTCCACTCCCCAAGGACTTCCTCCTTCCCACGGTGTTCATGATCATTCCATTCCCCTTGTACCTGGAAGCCTTCCTCCCAATATCCATCCGTATCGCCACCCCTTTTCACAAAAAAATGAAATTGAGAAAATGGTCCAGGAACTCCTTAATGCAGGCATTATCCACCCTAGTAGGAGCCCTTACTCTTCTCTTGTAGTCATGGTCCTAAAGAAAGAAGGTTCTTGGAGAATGTGTCCTGACTTCCGTTCCCTCAACAAACTGACCATTAAAGACAAATTTCCCATTCCTGTCATTGATGACCTCCTGGATGAATTGAGTGGCTCCCAATTCTTTACTAAACTTGATCTTCGCTCAGGTTATCACCAGATACGTATGAAAGAGGTATATATTCCCAAGATGGACTTTCGAACTCATGAGGGCCACTATGAGTTTTTGGTCATTCCCTTTGTCTTGTGTAATGCCCCCTCCACCTTCCAAAGCCTCATGAATCATGTCCTCCATCCCTTTCTCTATCATTTTGTCTTAGTTTTCTTTGATGATATCCTCATCTATAGAAAAACCTGGACAGACCATATTACTCATGTGGATCGAGTTCTCCATCTACTCTCTCAGCACCAACTTTTCCTGAAACAGTCTAAATGTGCTTTTGGTGCCTCAGAAGTGGAATACTTGGGTCATCTGGTTGGTAAGGATGGTGTTAGGGTGGATCCAAAAAAGATTGAAACTATGCAAGACTGGCCGCACCCAAAGACTCTCAAAATCTTGCATGGATTTCTGGTCTTAACAGGGTATTATCGCAATTTTGTTAAGAATTATGGAAAGATTGCAGCACCTCTCACAACTCTCCTCAAAAATAACTCTTTCACTTGGACTCCAAACACTTCTCAAGATTTTCAAACCTTGAAGACGGCCATGTGCACCACTCTGGTTTTGGCCCTTCTTGATTTCACAAATACCTTTGTGTTGGAATGTGATGCCTCAAGGAAAGGAATCAATGTTTGTCCTTATGCAAGAGGGTCGACCCTTGGCCTTCACCAATAAGAAACTATCTGAAAGGAATCTGGGCAAATCCATTTATGAAAAGGAAATGTTGGCTATTCTTCATGTCGTTGATCTATGGCATCCTTATCTCTTGGGGAAACGTTTCCAAATTAATATAGACCATCAAAGCCTCAAGTACTTTCCGGAACAACACATTTCCTCCCTGGAGAAACAAAAATGGGTGACTAAGCTCTTCAGATATGATTATGAGATCATTTACAAGAAGGGCAAAGACAATTTGGTGGCAGATGCACTGTCCCAAAAATATGAAGAAGAAGGATCCTTTTTTTCTCTTTCCTTCATTGTACTAGATTGGCTCCAAGTTGTGCTCCAGGAATGGTTACAAGATCCCAAAAGTTCGCATCTGATCTAGAAATTGCAGACCAATGCTCCAACTCCGCCAGGGTACTCTTGGCTCTAGGATGAGCTTCGATACAAAGGCTGTTTTTATTTAATCAAACAATCAAATCTTAAATCCATGGTACTTTCTGAGCTTCATGCTACACCCACAACAGGGCACTCTAAGTTCACCAAAACCTATGAAAAGGTCAAACGTTCTTTTTTCTGGGAGGGTATGAAACAGGACATCCATAATTTTGTTGCTAAATGTGAGGTGTGTCAATGCAACAAGGGAGAAATAGTCAAATCTTCGAGCACACTACAACCGCTTCCGATTCCACCTGCTATTTGGAAGGATCTCTCTATGGACTTTATTATCGTCTTACCCAAATTGGGAAATAAATCAATCATAATGGTGGTTGTGGATCTCCTTTCCAAGTATGCTCATTTTTTTACTCTTCAACATCCATGGTGGTTCAAATTTTCATGGACCAGGTCTTCAAGCTTCATGGCATGCCACACTCTATTGTTTCTGATCATGACCCAACTTTCACAAGAAATTTTTGGCAAGAACTATTTAAGCTACAGGGCACCCAATTGCATCTCAGCACAGCTTATCATCCCCAGACTAATGGTCAAACGAAAGTTGTCAACAAGTGTTTGGAAACATATATGAGGTGTTTTTCCTCTGAAAATCAAAATCAGTGGGCTCAATGGTTACCCCTAGTTGAATGGTTGTACAACACTTCCTACCATATAACTACATGCATGACTCCTTTTGAAGAGGTATATGGACAGAATCCACCTTCAGTTCTCTCATACTTACCGGGTACCTTGAAGGTCCAGGTGGTTGACCAAACACTTATAGTTCGAGAGGATATTCTTCATAACCTTAAAGAGAACTTGGTCATGGCACAGAATCGGATGAAGCAACAAGAAAATCAAGGTTGCTCTGAACGTCAATTTGCAGAAGGGGATCAGGTGTTTCTGCGACTGCAACCATACAAGCAAACTTCCCTCAAAGCCGAGCATTGTCATAAGCTAGCACCCAAATTTTATGGTCCTTATACAGTTCTCAATCATGTGGGACAAGTTACCTATCAATTAGCATGTGGGACATCCTGTTTTTCATGTTTCATGCTTAAAGAAGGTGATTGGAACTAGGTGCCAAATTCAAACCAACCTTCCTGAGTTAGCTGAAGAAGGATCCATTTGGCTACAGCCAGAAGCAGTTTTGGACCCGCGTGAGCATCGCCTGCATCAGAGAACCATCAAGGAAGTTCTAGTCCAGTGGAAAGATACAACTCCAACAGATGCCACTTGGGAACCAGCTACCATTCTGTAGCAGTTTCCACATCTCAAGCCTTGAGGACAAGGTTGTTTTTAAGTGAGCGGACATGTTAGGGTCCTAACCCGCACATAGGTAGATCAATATATTCTGATATAATAAAGGCCAATATTAATAAGGCATTTCAATAAAATAGAATAAGGCGGATGTAAGAAGACCTAATAGAAGCTTCCACTTCTAGAAGGATCTTCCTCTAGATTCTTCTCTTGATAGACATATTTAGTATAAATAAGGGTCGAGGGTATGAAAACCCTAGCTTGGAGATTATTGTAACAAAGCGCTTCTCAACTGGAGGTTTCCCCCTCGAAGAGGCCCGTGAACATTGCTTTCTAAATCAAAGTGTTATTTTTGTTGTTATTCTTATATCATTTCTGTGTTATTGTGGAGATTATGCTGGTTATATTACTGTTATTCTGCCATTTCTAGCATTTTATTTATGTTTTGCATACTTTTTATATCTAGTATGTTACAAACAATCATGCATAATTAGTGTATACTATAACAAACATTCAAACAATATACATATATATATATATAATTTTATATAAAATTGACAAAATAAAAAAAGATAATGAATATATAGCTAATTACCATAGGATGATATTCATTCGATCCGTCATCGATGTGACCATATTTCCTATAATGTTTTGTAGCTGCTGTTATTCAAATTCTTATGGGATGTCTGAGGAAACATTTTTTACAAGGGCAATAACATCTACCATCACCCTTTTCACTCGCTTTACCTTTTTCCCCACCTCTAACAACATTCTGTGACATTTTTCTGCACAAAAATACCCTTTCGTAACCGTCGTTGTTATAGCAAGATTGTCGCAACATCTTTAAATTGTCAAATATTTATAGGCCAATTTTCGATCACTATCGTCACAATTGCGATGATAGAGACCTAAAAATATTTCTTTTCCACCTATTTATTTTAGTACATTTTCAACGGTCAATTATTATGGTCAAAGTTCGTCGCAAGAGCGACAGACAAACTACAGTCGTCACTCTTGTGACGAACATTGACCATAATAATTTAGTCAAACTGAAGGTGTCGTGATAGTGACGAATATGAAGTGGATTTAGAAAATATGAACTTTTTCTATTACATGTTATGATGAAAGAGTACTTTCGTCGCAAGTGGTCGTCGCAAATTTTTCAATATGTAGTAGTGACAAGTGGCCTATCGTTTACAGTGTCTAGAGCCAACATTGTTTAACTAGAGTGCAGGGTTCCTTCAGAATGTGAAGGAGCAGATTATGAGATGCAGAGAAGGGCAGAAGAAGTAGTTCATGTATGGTTCATTCTTTTTTTCTTTCTTCTTAGAACGCATTCCTTAGATTCAACGTCAAATTGCATTAGCAGTACAGCCAGTGGGAGAACTACGTATTGAGCGATGGACTAGCCTATCTCCGAGACTAGGCTCAGATTCAGAGTTCAAATTCACCGGTGATTTCTTCACTTGGATGAGATGCCAATTCATTTTGATAGAAGACTTTCCATATGCCGGATTGGATTTCTGGGGAAGTGTGGACATGGTCCTTCCATATGGGGTGGATTGGGACACGTCAGGTAAGAAACCAAAAAATATCTTGTCAAGTTTTTTTTTATTTTAAAACTTATATTGTTTTTTTGGGTACATAGAAGAGTTTCTAATGGATGTATCATTTCATCATGCAGACATGGGAGCAACACGTCCGATAGAGATACCATCATTGGGGCATCGTGGGGATGCTCAGGTAGTAGTAGCAGCAGGGGGTCTCCAAGAGGTGGAGACAAACCTCTATGGTATTACGATGGGTATCCCTCCTCTTGAGAGGGAGAACGTACCCTTGCACTTGCATAGACACACAATGGGAGTCCCTGAGAGTAATAACTCTTTACTAAGACGAGTAGCCCGTGCGGTGATGTGCTACTTGGAGAACAATGTGATGCAGGAGGACTAGGACCTCACTGACTTTTTTTTTGTATAGACTTTATGATGATATTATGGGAACGAGGACCCAACATTTTTCCCTTCTATGTACTTTTTTGATGTAATCAAACATTTTCAGTCATGTCGTATATATATACATTTATGAGTTTTTACAGTGCCAAATGATTTGCAAATAATGATGTCTTTTATGTGATGTGTTTTAATTTACATGATGATATGTGATGTGATTTATTTCCTTTATGAAAACTTATCTATATGTGAGATATCTATCCATGATGTAATTAGCTAATGAATCTGAAATGGTATTGAGTTCTTTTGGTATGTGTCTATATTCAATAAAATCAAACATTCATTCAAGACGATGAACTCGTAAGTGGAGACGTAGTAGGATAGGATTGCGAATAGCGTAGATACGATTAAGTTGATAGACCACAAGTTGGGAGTCTAGGTTGATGATCATGCCAGAAATTCCTAGGGAGGAGGCTTCAGTTAAAAGTCTGATGACAGCATGATATTTTTCCATGCTTTTAGTTGTCGATCCTAAGAAAATACCTCTGGAACTCATGAACTCGTCAAAGTGGTAAACGACCCAAGATGCAGAAGCAACGTTCTGGGTGTGTCGACTAGCACCATCTGCAAACCCGACAAAGATAGGAAAGGAAGATGTCATTTGCGGATGAAAACAAAAGACACAGTATAAGTGGCTAAGGAAAAAAATCTATCACGCAAAAGAAAAAGACACACCGAACTAAAAATACAATAGTGTACAAATCACATATGCTAAATGTTCTATGCATAGTACTTCTTAAGGTAAAGCCCATTCTAGGGATCACCCAGGGACATTACGTCATATTCAACTAGCTCGTAGGAATCTCTATGTAGAACATGTTTCACAATGTAAGAACCATGCCATAGAGGTTCTAACTTCCCTGTCCCTAACTTATCATGAGCCTAGTCATAAAAGAGGACTAGGTTTCCTTATACAAAAGAACAAGGGTGGATGGATTTGTCATATTGATTCTTGAATCTCTTTTGATATGTCTCGTTAATGAGAGAGTCATCACGACATGTTTCATCCAACCTAGTCAAGTGTAAGAAATGTTCTTCTTTAGCAGAAGTATGGGGCAGGAGTTCTAATTTGAATTTCAGCAAGGGAATTTCGCACTCAATTGGTAAAACAACTTCTATGCCATATACTAGTAGGAAGGGAGTGAATCCAGTAGCAATTTTTACTAAGGTCTGATAAGCCCAGAGAGTGGAGAAAAGTTGTAAATGCCAAGATGTCTTGTTTTCTGCTACCATCCATTGGATCATGGTTTTAAGGACCTTGTTGATAGCTTCAACTTGTCCATTAGCTTGAGGATAATACAGGGATGACTTTTCATGGAGAAAAACCAACTTGGAATGCAACTCACTCATCATCTAGTTTTGAAAATGTGAACCATGATCAGTTACAATGGCTTGTGGAACACCAAAGCGAGTGATGATGTGGTTAAAAAATAAAAGAGCTATAGTACGACCATCATTCAGAAAGGTAGGCATAGCCTCATCCCATTTTGTAAAGTTATCGACGACGACGATTATATAACCGTTCCCCCCAGCTGAGGTAGGCTTACACTGCATGAAATCAATGCCCAATTTGGCAAAGGGGTCGATGGAAATAATGGGATGCAGTGGAGTAGGGTGGGTGCATGCCTTGTTTTTAAAAACTTGGTAGGGTGGGAATTTTTTGACGACCTCAATACAATCCTTGAATATTGAGGGCCAAAAGTAACTGGCACGTAAAAATTTCTGGGCTGTAGCCATCCCAGAAAGGTGACCGCCACAAGCTCCAAGGTGACATTCATTAAGAACGTGTTCAGACTCTTCATGAGTCAAACATCATCATAGGATAGTATCAATACCAAGACAATACAAAGTGTCACCAATGATAAGGTAGCGATGAGAATGATGGAGGATACGATGACGCTCTTCACGAGAGATATCAGGCTGAAAACGTTGGGTCTGGAGATAAAGAAGGATATCTCCATACCAAGGGTCAGACGTGCTGATAAAGAACAGAGCCTCATCGAGGAGAGAATCTTTTGGCTTAGTATCATCATCATCATGGGGAAATTCATAGATAAGCTCTGCAAACACCAAATATTTTTTAGCTTTGGACTTAACAAATTCGAGGTCAAACTCTTGAAGGATGACGACACATTTAGAATATTTTCCCCCAATAAATTGACATGTCAGAATGTGATACATGGGGTTAGAGTCCACGATAACCATGGTGGTGCGTAGCAAGATGTAGTGATGGAATCTCTGGAGAGCGATGATGGCTGCCAAAGCCAAATTTTCAACATGTGAATATCGGAGCTCGAGACCAGATAGACTTTTTATCAAAGAATATATCACATGTTCCTCACCGATAGGGTCCTCTTGAACTAACACCATAGAAATAGTGGAAGTAGAGGCTGCTAAGTAAAGGATATAATTCTGCATATAGTTTAGAGGATGCAATAGAGGTGCATTGGTCAATGCATGCTTAATAGCAGCAAAAGATCGTTGAGCAGTGTCATCCCAAATGAAAGGGGTGTATATCTGCAAAAATTGTAAAAATCATTTGGTAATCTCAACGTAGTTACAAATGAAACGACGAAGAAAGTTTTCTTTCCTCTGCAAACTTTGGAGTTGTGTTAGATTATTAGGTGGAGGTAAAGTAAGGATAGCCTTAATTTTTAAGGGATCCGCCCTAATCCCATCCTTGGAGACAACAAAGCTGAGGAGTTGGCCTGATTTGACAGCAAAAATACACTTATGTGGGTTCAAATGAATACGGTAGAACCGACATCGAAGAAAAATCACCCATAGATGACCAAAATGGTCCGATCGACTGGATGAGTGTGAAGGTAAGTCGTCGAGATAAGGTTCCACAATATTTTTGATATCATGGAAAGCATATGACATGGCTCACTAGAATGTAGCACCAGAATTTTTAAGTCCAAATGGTAGTTTTCGATAGGTGAAATTTCCCCACGGGAAGATGAAGGTTGTCTTATGATGATCAACAAGTAACATGTCAATCTAGTTGTACCCTAAGAAACCATCCATGAAAGAGAAAATTATGCTACCTGTGTAATTATCAATGATCTGGTCGATGAAGGGCGTATGGTAGTTTTATTTTGGACAAGCCTTATTGAGGTCCCTATAATCAACACAGACACGAATGGTCCCTTGCTTCTTAGTGACCGGAACAATGTTTGAAACCCATTACATCAAGGGGACAGGATAAATGAAACCAGATTTCAATAAATTTTCAACTTCTACCTTAATGGTCGCAGTCTTCTTAGGATGGACTGGACGGAGTTTCTATAAAATAGGTTTGACACCTAGGTAGGTTTTAATATCATGCACAATGATCGATGGATCGATACCTGACATCTCTTCATAGCTCCAAGCGAAGACATCACAAAATTATTTAAATAAAGCGGTATAAGAGACCACTTCCTTAGGTGAACAATTAGCACTGAGGTTAATTTTTTCCACAACACCTTCCTTGATTGAAATGTCGATAACGAGCGTAGATGAAATGTTGCCCAAATTCCCCTCAGAAAGAGTATCTTGTGTGAGGATGGGATATTGTAGAAAATCGACAACATCGGGAGGGAAGACATAGTGTATGTCTTCTTGAATTTCTTCGAGAGGTGGAATAAAAGAGGATTGATGATGGCTATCATCCCAAGGTACGTCGTTGATGCTAATCATTTCCATTATAGATTCATCAGAAGGAAAAATTTGGGAAATGTAGTCGATCGTAGATGACAAGGAATTTAACCATGATGGCTTTGAGTAACTGTCAAGTTCCAACATATGTTGTTCATCCATGGAGGGAGAGGCATATTGGATAGCAACATATGAGGTTTCAGCTGGACTAAGTGGCATGGTGTCACCTAGTGCATCAAATTCCAACAGACTAGGTACAATCCAAGGGTCAGATGATTCCAAGGATTGGTAAACCATATTTGAAATCATATTGATTATGGAAACATGATGTGTGGTGGGTGGAAGTGGTGTAGGGAAGGTACCCATATGGCTAGAGTCTTTAAACAATCCAACACCAACACTTCTGTATGTGATCTTGTGATCTCCCAAGAATGGAATATTGTTGGTAGCAAGAGCGCAAGCATCGGGTGTACATAAATCTAACTGATCGACAGTGACAATTTTTCCCTGATGAGGAAATTGTACACATAGAAATACTGGCGAAGAAACGACAGTCATATCATAAAACCAACTTCTTCCAAGTAACAAGTTGTAATCGAGAGGAGCATCGACCACCTCAACATCAAGAGTAATAGTTTTTCCGCCTAACTAAATGGCTAAGGACTGTAATAGTCCATGAGGATAAAAACCTTGCCCATTGAATGAACACAACATCATTGGAGATTTATTAAGTGCAGGTGATTTCAATCTTTTCCAGGAGGCTAAAGACATGACACAAGTAGAGGCTCCCTCATCCAAAATAGTTTGGTGAATTTTTTGATTATGAACAACATCAACTTGGAAAGAAAGTTGGTGAGAGAGTCGAGATGTAAAATTATCCAGGTTAAACATGATATTGTTGGACGAATCGGGATCAAAAGTGCCAATAGCGGCCAAGAGCGTTCTATGTTGACTGGGGTAGTGCTATAGAACTTCTAACGCAGACATAGCACATGGTGCTTGAGCCAAATCTTCAACAATGTTGTAGTTCTGGGCAGCACGCGAACTAGGATTAAAGGTAGATTTATGGATAGTTCTCTTAGGAGGGCGTAATATAGAGTCGAACGTAGGTTTCTTGATCTAAAGTGATCCAGATGGAGGACTGAAAGATGGAGGGATAACAGAGGATGGTGATGGATCTGGTAAAGAACCGTTAGTGACCTTTCCTTTGTCAAGTTTAACTGGTGTGTCGTAGTTCATAGTGTGGGTGGTTAAATCAATCCCATTAAATAGATATATATGGGAACTTGTCGAGGCTTCATCATGAGAAGGGTGGTTGGAAATTCCCCTTGGAGAGGGGGTTTGAGCAACCATAGATTGCTTCTGAGGAAAATGTTCAGTAAGCATGGCGGGTTGGGAATTCCCTTTGAAAAGTTTGGCCACTTCATCACTATGTGGACAGTCTCAGGAGTAGTGATCGTCACCACAAATAAGATAAGGGAACTTCAGTTTCTTTTGTGGTTTCTTTTTGTTAGCAGGTGGTGGGTTTTGATATTTAGGTTGTTGATTGTTATTCTTCTTCTTTGGTTTGTTCTTTGTCTTCTTCTTACCTCTGGATTGTTGTGAAGGGGTAGATTGAACTCCATTCACCTCAAAAGTTTGAGTTTGGAGGGAGGTAGAGGAGGGTGTGGTCGAAATGGGATTGGATGCTGGAGCAGATTGATTTGTCATTCCTATTGACTGGGAAACAGATTGAGTTTTGATGGAGCTGATAACTCCATCTGCATGTGACATGGATGATGATTTAGATGGATCGATATTTGCACGGGTAGCATTTGGGATTAACTCATACAAAGTACCAAATTGGGAATAAACAAAATCTAAGTATTGAGCCTGAGCAATGGCCTCTTCCTCGGTGACTACACCACCCATGGCGACATCATGAGGAATCGGGGGTAACAGTGATTTAGTAAACCATTGTTTCAGGATTAATCCATAAGTGCGGACACAAACCGATCTCCCTAGATCCACCCAGATCTAGAACAAAACAGGACATAATGATACTCTTTCCCTAGATTTTAACTATTGAATGAACTAGGAGGAAAGAATCATGAACATACCGTATGATCGCTTCCTTGGGTCTTTGTTGTACCAATTTCTCTCCAATGCTCTTGCGCAGTCCAGACCAAGATAACTCAAACCAATCGAAGTGAAAACAAATTAATATATTCAATATTTAATCTATACATATGATCAAGGAGTTATGTAATAAAGTGCAATCAACTTTATGGGAAAGGGACACATTACTGTATTATATTTATAGAAAGAAAAACTTACAACCTGAGCCTTGATGTTGCAAGCCTCCTTTCGATGGATCTTATCTCTCACACACACACTTTCTCATGCATGAAGAAGATCAACCACTTTTGATAACCTTGCTGGTGTTTCTAGCTGCTGTAGCATCAATCCTTCATACAATCTTACACTAATTCTCCAATAAATATCTTGCTAATTTGTTGCTTAACCTTTTCCATGAGCATTCCCCTCAATTTATAAGAGAGAATGGATTAGTTACTAGGATAGGAATGATCCCAAGATATCAGGAAAACTAGTACTTAGATAACCATTCGAATGACAATTCATCATTCTAGAAGATTCCCTTCTAGAAGGTTCGAGAATTTATCTTTTTCCTTCCTTTAGAAGATGTTCACACCCTGATAGTTAGGTACAGTGCGAACTTCTCTCACCCCATCTCAATGCAGCCTACAAGAACCATGCATTCTCGTAGGAAAATATATAGGTATCCTGTGAACCTCCCTTAAAAATATGATTTCTGGAAAGAGACAAAGGTAACTTTTCTCAGGAAAGTGTTCTAGTGAAGAGCCTGATTTCTCCATCATCATTACATCATCATGACAACCAAATTTATGGATAACAGAATGCCCCCCAAAGTCTGATATTGGAAACAGTGACAGTCGATAGACTTTGTAAGCTGCATGTGTGTGTCAAGAACCAAGAGAACATCTAATCGGAAACCTGCAAACATCCAAGCATCTGCAGAAAATCATATATATCCATTCTGAGGTAGGCATTCCCATACTCAGATCATAGACTGATGAAATCATAAACAAAATTCATGGCCACCAATCATACATTGTGGATCCATGTCGTTACAATATAGCATAGCCACCTGAATACACTGTGGATCTTATGCGATAAATTTTAAATCAAGACGACATAGCCACGAAAGATACACAGTGGATCTATGTGTCGCAAATTATACATACTCCATCGCAACCTGGGTCACAAAGAGAATATCCAGGGTCTTCAATCTCATCGCCCAAAGTACGAATCTAACTATGTGATTACATGTGTTGAAGTCGAACATGGTAGAAACCACTTGATTACCGGTCATTGATGTAACCATTAACAAGTGCGAGGGAAATCACCATTGATGTCAATGACTCCCAAGGTACCATAGTACAATCCATCGAATGTGAATAAATGAGTTGATGGCGAACATCTGACGGAATCTTTCGATCAGGGGTCAATGATGTAAACCCATCGAAAGCGAGGAAACTTGCCATTGAGGCATGCAAGCTCCAAGGTAATAAATAATTTCTAAGTCTTGATTCCGGATAATGTGTTGAAGTCGACGGAACAAAACTCATCACAGGAGGGCCTTGATGTATCCCCCATCAATGACATGAAATGAGTAACAGAGTTTGAAGGTGAAACAAAGCATGTAGCAATTGGACTTTGGACACAGGGAAGGCCGACATGGAGAGAATGGATAACTATAGATGGCCGACTCAATATAGGTTTCATATGGACTTCTCTTGAACATATGAATGACACGACCAATGATTTGGCAGCATTGACTCAAAGACGACACATGGAATGACCTTGTAATTAATCGAAAGAGAGACAAATGGATTTCCCAAA